>PVKM010020315.1:0-23467 GCA_004027735.1 Carollia perspicillata | reverse complement strand
CTCTTTGTCTTTAACCTTTTGCATTTTAATTATAATGTGTTTTAGTGTAGACTTCTTTGGGTTCATCTTGTTTGAAATCTCTGTGCTTCCTGGACTTGTATATCTATTTCCTTCAGCAAGTTAGGGAATTTTTCTATCATTATTTTTTTCAAATAGGTTTTCAATTTCTTGCTCTCTCTCTTCTCCTTCCAGCTGTCCCGTGATACAAATGTTGGTATGCTTGAAGTTGTCCCAAAGGCTTCTTACACTATCCTCATGTTTTGGATGTTTTTTTTTTTTACTTTTGCTGTTCTGATTGGGTGTTTTTTGCTTCCTTATATTCCAAATCGCTGATTTGATTTTTGGCTTCATCTACTCTACTGTTGATTCCTCATAAATTACTCTTCATTTCAGTACATTTCTGAATGGTTTGGTTTTATGTTATTTAGTTTCTCACTAAATTTATTGAGCATCCCTATAACAAGTGTTTTGAACTCTGTATCTAGTAGATTGCCTGTCTTCATTTTGTTTAGTTCTTTTTCTGGAGTTTTGTTCTGTTCTTTCATTTGGGGCATGTTTCTTTGTCTTCTTATTTTGGCAGCCTCCCTGTGTTTCTATATATTAGGTAGAGTTGCTATATCTCTCAGACTTAGAAGAATGGCCTAATGTAGTAGGTGTTATGTAGCATCCAGTAGCACAGCCTTTCCAGTCACCTGAACTGGTCCCCAATCACCCAAACTGGGCATTCTAGGTGTGCCCACTATGGGTGTGCTCCCCCTGTGTGGGTTGTGTACACCCTCCTCTTGTAGTTGAACCATGATTGCTATTGGCACATCAGTGGGAGAGATTTGCCACCATACTGATAAGCTGCAAGGACTGACTGACCACTGATCACAAACCTCCAGCCACCATGGAGGATCAGCTGTGCAGGAGCCCACTCCACAGAGCTGGATTTACTTCAGTAGGGCCCTCGTGTCTGCTGAGTCAGTCTCTTTTAAAAATATATATATTTTATTTATTTATTTTTAGAGAGAGGGGAAAGGAAGGAGAAAGAGAGGGAGAGAAACATCAATGTGTGGTTGCTTCTTACAAACCCCCACCAGGGACCTGACCCACAACCCAGGCATGTACCCTGACTTGGAATTGAACCTGTGACCCTTTGGTTTGCAGGCCAGCACTCAATCTACTGAGCTATACCAGCCAGGACTGAGTCAGCCTCTTGAGTGTGTTGTAGAGGTGGTAGTGTAGTGATGCTTCTTGATATGGTCTGAAGCTGTCCACTGAGTGTACTGGCTCTGGGGCCTGTTGGGAGGTGCAGGCCAAGGTCAGCCACCACTTATGTTTTGCCTGGAGGTATCCAGCATGAGCTATAGAATGGTCTTCAGATGGCTGCTATTTGTGCTGGGCTTGGAGGTGCCCAGGTGAGGCCAAGCTGTGAACCAAGGTCAGCTGCTGCTAATGCCAGGGCTCAGACTACTTTGTGAGAGGTACGGTGGAGGGGGGGGGGGTCATGCTGAGGCCAGGCACTGCTTGTTTGAGAGATTTTAGTAAAATTGGAAGCAGAAGCCAAGATGGGCCTTTTGTATGGAAAAAGCTGCTGGAAACAGCTTGGGTGAGCCTTAAATTTGGGTGGAGTAAGATTTCAGGGAAAGTCCAGCCAGAACAGGGCAAACAATGAGACAGGTTGATGGAGTCTCATATAAGGCTCCATCTGTTAGCTCTGTGAGGGGAGGGTTCATCAAAGGAACAATGGCTCCTGCCAGCACTTATGTCTGGGAGAAAGCTGTCCCCCAGCTCTCGCTATGTTGCCAGACAATTCAGTTTCTCCTTGTATATCTCTGGTTCCTTTCAAGCTGCTGCCCTACAGTTGGAGCACAGAATGACTGAGTCTGACTAACTCTGTGCACAGGCCCTTTAAGATGAACTGCCTGAGATTCCAGAATCCCTCCTTGGCCTCAATCCCTGCTGGTTTTCACAGCCATAAGTTATGGGGACTTTTCTTCTTGGCATTCTAACCCTGGGATTGGGGGGTGGTGTGGGTCTAGGACCCCTCACTCCTCTTGGGGGACCTCTGCAGCTGAAATATTCCTTCCAAATTTTATCTGCCACACGTGGGCATAGGACCTGAATATTCTGTGTGTCTGCCTTTTCTACCAGTCTCGATGTGACCTCCTCTGTAATTCCCTAGTTGTAGGACTTCCATTGAGCCACATTTCAAGAGGTTCTGAAGGACGGTTGTTCTGTCATTTAGTTGTAATTTTGATGTGGTTGTGAAAGGAGATGAGTACCGCATTTATCCACACTGCCATCTTGCCCAAAAGTTCCTAACTTTTGAAGCAGAAAATTGCACACTTGACAAATATAGTGTAAATTATGTTTACAAATATATGCTGAAGATTAAATCTGGAATTAGCATTTCAGACATCAAGAATTTTAAAACTATTTTTTAAAATATTTTTATTGATTATGCTATTGCAATTTTTCCCATTTTTCCTTCTATATCCCCCTCTGCCCTGCCCCACAATTCTCCATCATTCCTCCCCCATTAGTTTACATCCATGGGTTGTACACATAAGTTCGTTGAGTCCTCTGTTTCCCATACCATATTTTATCTCTCCCCATCTACCTTATGCCTACTAAGCATACTTCTTCTTCCTGTGCCTTCCCCCTCCCCTCTGAAATCCCTCCGTGTGATGTCCATTTCTCTGATTCTGTTCCTGTTCTTGTTGTTGGCTTAGTTTTTGTTTTCATTGTTTTTCTTTTCTTTTAGGTTCATTTGCTGATAGTTGTGAGTTTGTTGTCATTTTACTTTTCATAGTATTGACCTTCTTTTTCTTAGATAAGCTCCTTTAACATTTCATATAATGAAGGCTTGGTGATGATGAACTCCTTTAACTTGACCTTATCTGGGAAGCACTTTATTTGCCCTTCCATTCTAAATGAGAGCTTTGCTGGATAGAGTATTCTTGGATGTAGGTCCTTGTCTTTCATGACTTTGAATACTTCTTTCCCACCCTCTTGCCTGCAAGGTTTTTTTTGAGAAATTAGCTGACAGACTTATGGGTACTGCTTTGTAGGTAACTCTTTCCTTGCCTCTTGCTGCTTTTAAGATTCTCTCCTTATCTTTAATCTTGGGTAATTTGATGATGTGCCTTGGTGTATTCTTCTTTGGGTCCACCTTCTTTGGGACTCTCTGTGCTTCCTGGATTTCTTGGAAGTCTATTTCCTTTGTCAGATTGGGGAAGTTCTCTTTCATTATTTGTTTAAATGAGTTTTCAATTTCTTGGTCTTCCTCTTCTCCTTCTGGCACCCCTATAATTCAGATATTAGAATGTTTTTGGTTGTCCCAGAAGCTTGTAAGAATCTCTTCACTTTTTTGAATTCTTCATTCTTCATTTTGATCTGGATGGATGTTTATTTTTTCCTTTTGTTCCAAATCATTGCTTTGAGCCCTGGTTTCCTTTCTGTCACTGTTGATTCCCTGAACATTCTGCTTTATTTCACGTTGGATATCCTTCATTTCTTTTTTCATTTTTCAACCAAGCTCAATCAGATCTGTGAGCATTTTGATTATCAGGGCTTTAAATTCTCCATCAGACAGGTTGGTGATCTCCTCCTCACTTAGCTCTCTTTCTGAGGCTTTACTCTATTCTTTCATTTGGGCCATATTTGTTTGTCTTGGTGCAGCTGATAGGTTGTAAGGGGGTGGGGCCTTAAGTATTCACCCAGGCAGGGCAACCCTCTTTGCTGAGCTGCCTGTGGGGAAGGGGCCAGAGATGGAAGACTGCGGCTCACCTTCTGGTCTCTAGAGCATTTTTCAACAGACTCTTGTAGTCTCATGTGAGACTGGGAGTTTCTCCTACCATGGCAACCCCAGCCGTAGCCCACAGCCACCTTTGAGTCCCCTTACATCAGCCCCTCCCATGCAGCCCACCAAGTTCCACAGCCAGTTCTGCCCCCAAGGTCCATGCAGCGGTTTTTCTGAGTTGGCCCACATAGTCCACCACCTTACCAGTCTGGTTGTTCAGGTCGATTTTTTCTTTAATTCCTTTGTTGTCAGAGTTCTATGCAGTTTGGTTTTCTGGTGCTTTTGGTTGCTTATTGGTTTTAGATTGGTTGTTATCCTTCTTTTGGTTGTCTGAGGAAGCCAAGGGTCTCTACCTACACCTCCATCTTGGCCGGAAATAAAACTACTTTTGATAATTTTTTATTAGTATTAAACAATACCCATACTGCATGTGCAGATTACATAGAAGTGTCAAATGTCTCACTCTTTTTCTGTTGCTTAGTAGTCCTTTTTTGCCCTTCTTGTTTCTATCTCCTCTGCTCTCCGGTGGTATTCCCCAGTGACAGTATTCATATTAAGTTTAAGTGACTGCATTACATCTTTGTCATCTCATGTGGTCAACAGCCTCTCTGGTGCCCCGCTGGGGAGAAAAGACAGCTTAAGTAATGGAAAGCAAAAGGAAAAAAGATATACTCAGGAAAACATATCACAGTCTTGTTTTTCTCTAGCACAGTGCAATGTGTGTTAAGACTTAATCAGCACTCCTGCTGGCTCTACACTCATCATTTCCTTACTTTCTATAAAAATGCCTCAATATTAAAAATAGTATTTTCCTCCCAAACAAAATTAATAACATAATAAAATTAAAATATAATATGATTTCAATCAAGGCTATTAAGAGCTACATCCTGATTATATATGTGAAACTCCAGGCATGTGAAACCCATATTTCCTCTGTCCTCACATTGAATCAGGAGAGGGCATATGGTACCTAATCATTCAACCCAGGATTGGGCAATCCACACAAAAGCAAAGGGAGAAAGATATTGCTTTTGTTAGCCCTGGTCATAAATTCCTAACTGTTCTAAGAAGAAAAATGCAGCATCTCCCTCCCTGCCACAGAAGCAAAGCAAATGCTAAACATTTTCATTACAAAATTTCAACTACATGAAATGAATTTTTAGATTAAATTTCACTTTTTTTCTGTATAGAAAGATTTGTGTTTTTATAAAAATTCTTCAAGGAAAGAATATGCTTGTGGCTGCTGTCTAATTTTCTGTAAATTTTATTTTAACAGCTCACATATGCTCCTGTTTTGTTATTTGTATCAAGGCAGCAAGGCAAGAGGTGTACAATGTCATATCCAAGGGGACACTCCTGCTACCTGTGAGGTCTGTTAAGTGTGATGATGGTCAAAACAGGTTTTTCTATCTTTACTTTCTATGGTTACAAAGAAGGAAAGGCTTCTTTGCAAAGTCCAGACAGAGTCTCTGTTTCTTTTTCACGACCTTTCTAACCTTTTGCTCATTAGAACAGACTCATCAGAATCATCTTCCTTTTAATGGAACCTAACGGTTCACCTGCAAAATCCAGTATAATTTTTAAGCTATATTTAAAAGCTGATTATATCCTACTTGACTGATATTTTTTCCATTAGAACACTTAGGAACGTCTCACAATATAAACTTGAAAATGCAGCAGACCAAAATTTATCATTATTCTTACTCATAAGGCACTCTGCACTGAAATTGCGTTCTTGCTATTTCCATGCTATTAATTCATGTAAATACAGGCAACAAGGATAAAACCAGTATAACTGAAGAGGGTAGATAATTCATGGTCTTTCCCTGCTCTGAACACCATTAGAGTCTCTGTCCATGTACTTGCTGAATAGCAGGTCACAACCAACACATGAAAGCATTGAGAAGACCCACAGGTGGCCCAATCCAAGAAGCACAAGTGGAAAGTGTGTTTTGGGGGAAAAAATAAAAAATGTCATTAAAATATCCATTATTGTATTTTGCAATCCATATGCTGCCTTTAAAGAACGTACATGTCCTGCTCTGGCCGGGTGGCTCAGTTGGTTGGAGTATCATCCTGTACACCAAAAATGTTGCGGGTTCGATTCCAGGTCAGAGCACATACCTAGGTTTTGGGTTTAATCCTCTATTGGGGCACGTATGGGCCTCTCTCTCTCCCCCTCCCCACTACTTCTCTCTCTTAAAGCAATAAAAACATGTCCTCGGGTGAGGGAAAGAAATGATACACTGATCCTATATGAAATGACCCCAGACTTTATTTTTCTGATTATAATACCTGCTTGATAGCTTTGCTATTTTTCTCTTGGTTTAACATAATGTTAACAGTCACTACTTTGTGCCATTTTCAGTTTGACTTTTGAGAGTCTTTCTGAATTTGAAGTTCTTAATCTATTGGAGACTTTTAAGAGAAGGGCTAGTGTGCTGAGGATTTGTGACTTCTATTTTGATGCTCAGGAGACTTTTTTGCTCTGTTCCTAATTCTCAGTGATCATCTGGATAGTTGAGGTTTTCAGATAAATGAGGGATTTTCTGTAACCATGCTAGTGTTTGAAATGGAAACTTTGTGCCTCAGAGTAAGCAATTCTCAATGTGAAAATATGTTTCCTATTAAAATAATCTGGCTGTCTATATCTTAGACATACCAAGGCTAAAATTAATTGTAACTCTTCTTTGACCAAAATCAAATGTTTTTCCTATGAAAACATCTCTCAAAAATAGCTTTCTTTGCACTTGATGCCAAGTGATTATTACCTTATTTCTAAAATCTTTCACAGATCTCACGTTAAAAGAATATGGCTAAGGCAATATACAGCTCTTTAGTTTTCAACACATCTGAACTTGATTTTGGCTAAAAACAAAACATATATTTCAAGCAAATGAGCAAAACATTGATGCATATGAACAAAAGAACACTTAAATTATCGTGGTTATTCAATCAGTTTGTGATTATGGTAAAACATTTCCAGTATAATGCATTTGTTGAACACATGCTTGGCAGTCTTCCAAAATAGTTTCATAGGAAAAAAAAAACAAGAGAGCAAGAACTCAAAGTGCTTTTTACATGAGTTTCTGCTAAGGCTACAACATGAAAATAATATAGTTGTAGAAATATCAGGTAATGATTAGCTATTTTATTTTCATTTCAGCTTTTACATTTAATGCAAATTTTTTAAAAAATCCAAATCTACTGTAAAATATTCCTGGTCAAACTCAAGTACACACACATCTCTGAGACATTGTATATAGTCCTTGTTGAAGGTGTTTCTTTCACTAAATCTCTTGCTTTCTAGCCACTTTGGTATTATTGAATGAGATGAAGACCTAAAACAATTAGCCAGGGTAATTCTTTTCTGAAATAAAGCTAAATTTGCTTTTTTATGATTTCAAATATAATATATGTTCATGGAGAAAAGTCAAGCAGTGTAGTTAGTCTTCTGTGGATTAAAATTTTGATAAAATCTGTACCACAAGATAATCATGTGATTTTAAACTTGAGGAAAGCATCAGAGTTAGGCATCTTAACTGAACACTTAGAACATCTTACTAAGCATCTCCTTATACACATACATACATGTATAGAAGCACATAAATAATTCCAAATGAATGAAATTATATGTATTATTTCATAATCTGCTTTTAAATCAAGCTGCCATAGAGATATTTCCCTGTCCATGACTGTAGCCATAGGTCATCTGTCAAAGTTACACAATATTCTCCTATACGATAGAGAATAGTTTATTTAACTAATTCTGTATTAATGGGTTTTAAGATAACTTCCAGGATTTATAACTTAAAAGAACAAATACTGTGCTGAACAACTTGCAAATCTGACTACTTGTCTAATGTAAAATGTTCATAAAATTCCTTTTGTATGTTGGAAAGCCACAGACATACCCAAGCAATGAATTTTTGTTTCCCATGAGAAGTGGAATTGGCATTGTCCATTGCCTAATGTCATAAGCAAGGATTGGAAGGATCTATGTTGCCCTTTCTAAAGTAGAAAATATACTTTTACTACAAGAAACAAAGCATATAATGTTTAAAATTTCCCTCTGAAAAGTCCTTTTTTGTCTAGATGGATATAGTTTTCCTTTTGTGTGTAGTATTAAAAGGATCTTGGAGAGAAGAAAAAAGATGCATTTCATCCTATAGTTCAGCTAGATAATGTCAGCTTTGTGCGTTTGTTTCCTGAGAAAGGACAGACTTTTTAAGGAATTAATGTTTGAAGCAGTAATATTATTGTCAGATAAATCTTTACCTCTCAGGAAGAAAGGCATTTTTTTCTGGGTCTTCTTATTAATAAAAATAAATCAAATATGTGGATTGTTTGCTTTTACTTGCTTTAAAAATAAAGAGTCAACAAAAATGTGAAGAAACATTTCTAAGATCACTGAGGGGTTTTAAAGACTAGAATGAAGGCTTTATGCTACAGGAGTAAGTAGACACAATTATGCTGATTTGTTTTAAGAAGCTCCAAAGGGGGAAGAAAGACATTACTCTGAGACTGATGTAGAGAAGCCAAGAATCATTTAGAGCTTCCAGAAGACTGGGACAAAATCAATAGGAAAAAGGGGTCTTTGTTTATAATGGAATTTGAAATTCAGAAGTAAAGGTTAGGAAGTCTCTAGAGCTCCCTGAAGAATTGCTTAGTGCATGAGCGAGTGAGGTTGGGGAGGCAGAGGAGGACAGAGGCAGGAAGGAGGTATAATAAATCTCAGACAGTTTCAATGAAAGAGGAAGTCATGAGTAATTCCTTCAAGCAACTAGACTTTATCATGGGAGACATTCATGAATATTACATAAGGATTTTTCAAGTTTTTCTTTCTTCCTTCAGGTTAGCTGAGTGTTGCCTAATGCTTAGTAAACAACCTTGGCCTTCAATTTACTGTAGCGCTCTCTTATTAGATTAGAGACAAACACAGAGTGTACTTTTTGAGCTGATTCCTTAAAGGTCAGATTCAGCAGGTTCTCTAAAATTCACCTAGACCTTCCATTTATGGAAATGGCCTGTTAGATTATTTAGATCGAGCTTCCTGAAGAAAACAATGAGAATGGGACTAATAGTTTTTCCCATGGGAGAAATAAAGCAGTGTTGGATTGGGATGGTACACAGGAAGCTTCTGGAGTTCTGGCAATGTGCTTTTCCTTGGTCTAAGGTTTCCCAAGTAATAATCACATCTCTTGATGAATCTGAGTAGTGGTTAGTTGTTTTTGCATTGTTCTGTATGTAATTGATATGTCATAATAAAAAAAAACTAATTACCTAATTCAGCCCTCAACCTTCAGGCAGGGATATGTTGCCCAATCAGTACACGTGTTCATTCTCCATGAATAACAGTATTGTCTCCCTGTTGGGTCCAGACAGCACTCTCAAATCCCACTTCCTAGTGGCTTTAGTAATATTATATATCACATTGAAAGCTGCAGAACCCAAACTAAAATATTAAAAATATTTCCATGAAAATTTTTGTCTAGAGTTTTAAAGTTAGGAGGTGGCTAGTTAGAATCACTTGTAATAGAAATAGTCTTCAGTTTTTCTAATATAACCATTTTTTTTATCAAAGAATTCCTATTTCTCTTATACAACTGCTTCAAAGGAAGTTCTACTTTCTGAAAATTCCTCACAAATCAAAAAGTAATGGCATAGTTTTTAGTAATTGCAATCAAAAGTCTGATACTCTGCATTTAGCCAAAAGATATTTGGAGTAGAAACTCTTAGCTACATTATGGAAAATCATTGTCACCATAAGAATAGTTTCATCTACCACAGCTAAACAATTCAACGCTGACTATACAGACATCATGCTAATTATTTACACAAATTATCTCATTTAATACTCACACAAATCCTGTGAGAGAGGTAGTATAACTTATCAGTTCCATTTTTTAGACTAGAAAACTGAGAACCATAAAATTTGGGTATCTTGCTCAATGTAAGACGACCACTAAGTAGTAGAGCTGGGATTCAAATTTACGTCTCTCCAACCTCAAAAGCACAGTATAATCACTGTTTATGTCCTACACTAGTCATAAGCAAACTAATATTGAAATAGAAATTGCATCATATCCTTAATAAAGATTTTTGAAGTTTTTTCCCAAAAGATAAAATTAAAAGTAACATAAAAATTGAACTCTGATCAACCATTTTTTCTTCTTTGTACTCCTTATATCCCTGTGTTCTCTGAGTCTATATTTTTCTTGAAGAATTGGTTACTTCTACTGTTTCCTTTCCATACTTATGATACTATCTGGCTAGACAGCCTTTCTCAGAATATAGATTACTGTTTCATTTCCAAGTGAAATGGGAAATAAACACTTTGAAGAAATAAGAAATTTAATTTTTAAGTGTAAAGGCAGAGCAGATTACAGTAAAAATGTCTGATAACTCTATTTTCCTAGTTGACATGGGGATATTATGTCAAATTTTATTACAATGAGAGAAAGTTACTCAATTTCTGTCCAGTCTTAAATTTGGTGGTACAACAATCAGAATTTATTTACCAATAATGTATGTAGAGAATAGGTGGTAGTGATGTGTGACCTATAAAAATTAGCCAATAGTTAGAGGGGATAAAGTCAATATTTAAACTGAAGTGTTGAGGTTTTTTATAGAATTGCTTTATTCTATTTTTTGATAGGATTCATTAAAATTGCTCAAAGTGATAAGTTAAATGAAGAAGGGGTCTACTACCTCTATGTCCTTAAAGTCTTTAAACATAGCACTATTCTCTGATTTTTCTACAAAAGGTGTAATTGTTTTGACTAGGGCATGCGTGTGTGTGTGTGTGTGTGTGTGTGTGTGTGTGTGTGTGTGTGAGTGTGTGTATGATGGTGGTGGATGAAGAGTGGAGATTATTCCAGAGGAGCCCACTTAGCCCTACTGCTGTGATAGATCTTATCTCACTAGCTAAGGAACCAATTTGAGGTTCTTGCCATCCATCAAATATATCCATTCCAATAAAACACTTGGGGACTGGGGAAATTGCCTCTGGTTAGGTCTGTGGACTAGACCTGGGCCAGGACTCCATTTGTTGCCGGTTCTCTCACACTACCTTTCAACAGAGAGCGTTCATATCTCATATTTCATTGGGTCTTCATATCTCAGTGTCAGCTTAGACTCTGTGTTCAGCCATCCTGGAAATGTTTGGCACTCCCCTTTTGAGTAACGATAGAATTGGCACTATTTGTATTTATAGTTTAGTTAAAAAATTGTAAGTCACATTAAGGGCACAGTGTGAGTCTACAATATACATGGAAAAAAGAACAGAAAAAAGGATTTTTTAAAAAAAGGGTTATTAACTCTGAACAGTGAGAATATAGATTATTTTATTTTATTTTTATTATACTTTCTGGTAATTTCCAAATTTTCTATAACAGGTATACATTTTTAAAAGCATTTTTCTGATTATAAAAGCAATATATGATCATTGTAAAGAAACTGGAAAATGCAAGTGAGTGTATGGAAAAAAGTAAAACTCATAATTCCACCCCATCACCCAGAGTAAACAACTGTTGACACTTTGATACATTTCTTTTGTGTTTTTTTAAGATTTTATTCAGTTATCTTTAGAGGGGAAGGGAAGGAGAGAGGGAGAGAAATATCAATGTGTGGTCGCCTCTTGTGTGTCCCCCACTGGGAACTGGCCTGCAGCCCAGGCATGTGCCCTGACTGGGAATCGAACCGTGATCCTTTTGTTCGCAGGCCCGCGCTTAATCCACTGAGTTACACCAGCCAGGGCTACTTTGATACATTTCATTTTCATTTTTTCTGTGCACCCAGATATGAATGTACATGTGTTAAACTTGAGTTGATACTGAGTGTTCAGTCATATGTCTTGCTTTTTTTCACTTGGTGAGCTTTTTAACTTAGCCTTAATTTTTGAAGTACCATATTTAACAAAGGCAGGATATTATAGCATGTCCCTCTACTGCTCGACATTAAGATTATCTCCAGTTTTTTAATATAAATAATGATGTAATGCATAAAGTTGTATATAAAGATTTAAACACATACCAGATTCTTTCCCTGGTATAGGAGGTGGGATATAGATTACTTTCATAATCAGAAAAAAATGTTACATTAAAAAGCATCAATACATGCTGGGGGTCAAAAATACCTCCAAAAAGTATTGAGTATTGCAAAAAAGGTTTTTGGAAATCAGCCATATTTTCCTTTTACCAGATATCACAGGCCAGGCACAGCCTCCTTGTGTTTAAGCAAAGAAGCCCATGCCTGAGACAGGTGACTGTGTAAGCCATCTTCCTTTTTCTGGGAGCAGAAGGCGGTAGGCTGAGAAAATCTTTCTTGGTAGCAGGAAAAGAAACACCTTCAATGGTTATTTCTAACATGGAGAGATTCCCAAGAGAATACTGCTTTTGCTCTTCTGCATAGAAAAGTTTTCTGCTCTCCCTAGAGAAATAGTATGGCACAGCAGATAAATCACCCTTAAAAAGAGAAGCCATTTTGTAGATGCGATGTCAAAACAAAGTAGCAGCGAGTAGGGCGAGTGCCTCTGAACTGCTCCAATCGCTGGGCTGAGCCTACACCCTACACCAGGCACCCTACACCAGGCACCCTACACCAAGGGACTTTAGCATTCACCCACTCCCACCCTCCTACCTCATGCCACCTCCACCTTGCTCAGCACACAGGATAAATTATAGGTAAAAACAAATTTCTTCCAAACTGTGATGGATTCACACCAGTTTGCTAAAGTAAACAAAGAAGTTTGGCTCAGACTGAGTGCACATTGCAGTGGGAAATGATGAGCCAAGGCATACAAAAAGTCCACCTTCTCTTGGGAAGTACCTTGATTTTCATCTCAAATTCATGTCATCCTTTGTACATTGATATGCTTCACATTTGAGGAAGCAGTTCAGACCGCATGCAAATAAAAGCTGAGAAAGAGTGGTGTTTCCTTATTTGGAATAATATATTTAAATAATTCTAAAAACTTATTTAAAGATTCGAAATTAGCTTTAAACTTTTTGTCTGCTGTGAGACAGAAAGCTACATAAAAGTGCCCTGGCTGGTGTGGCTCAGTGGATTGAGACACCAGACTGCAAAGCAAAGGGTTGCTGGTTTGGTTCCCAGTCAGGGCACGTGCAGAGGTTTCAGGCCAGGTCCCCAGTAGGGAGCGCATGAGGGGCAATCACACACTGATGGTTCTCTCCCTTTCTTTCTCCCTTCCTCTCTCCCTTCCCCTCTCTCTAAAAATAAATAAAATCTTTTTAAAAAGAGAAAGCTACATAAAAGCATTTTAACTAACAAAGGGGGGAAAGTAAGGTAATTTCTAAACACCCTTGAAATAAAATATTCAGCACCTAATCTTTATAGAATACCATATTCTATAAATGTATGTGTATTTAAGTAATTTCCTTTAATGAGCAGTTGCAAAATATAAGGTAGAATAAATGCTTTCTAGTTTAGGCAAACTTTGCTCCCTGTAGGAATGGCAGCAGTAAACTTGATTATACCATGTTATCAGTGAAAATAATTGACACTATAGATCTTGTGAAAATGGTTTTTCTTTGAGGATAGTGACAGATATGCCAAATCATTGCAATTTCTCTCTACGCAGCTGAATTAAGAGACTCTGTCATCAATCACGTTGAATTTGTTGAAATGCTTTTCATGGCAGCTTGGTATAGCAGGAGCTACAGTTACTGTCAGGAGCGTCATTTTTTAAAAATCAGTAGAGAGCAGAGTACCACTGGCCATGGAACGGATGGGTTTGTTGGGCCAGTTGTTGCAAATGAACCACATTTAAAGAAAAAAATTGGTCGGGGTGAAGCTTAACATTGTTCAGGGGGAAAATGAGTTATAAATTATGAGCACATTAGTTCACATTATTATTCTATGGAGGAATAGTATTCCTCCACAGTCTTAAAAAGGATGAAATTCTGACACATACTATGATATGGACAAACCTTGAGGACACAACCTTAAGTGAAATCAGCCAGTCAAGAAAAGACAGAGATTGTATGATTCCTCTTATGTGAGGTACCTAGAGTAGTTAAATTCACAGAAACAGAAACAAAATGAACAGAAATTCACAGTGGAATGGTGGTTGCTGGGACTGAGTTGAGAAGGGGGTGGGAAGTTGTTCTTTAACGGTACCGAGTGTCAGTTCTTCAAGATGCTCTGAAGACTGATCATGCAACGGTGTGGATGTACTTAACAATGCAGGCTGTACATGTCGAAATGGTTAAGATGGTAAATTCCATGTTATGCATATTTTACATTAAATACAAAATATCATATTGGATATTGGATATTAATTACTAACATGGTAATTTTTTGAGGAAATCATAAACTGTTCATTCCTGTATATTCGATTTTCAAACACTGCTGTGAGTTGGGAATCCATTATCTGTATTCCTGAGCTGAAAACTAAAGATGAGTTAACTGGCTTGATGCGAGTCACAGAGCTAGTTAGTATCAGGGCAGGGACTGCCTCCCTCAGCACAGGCTTCCGAACCCGTGGCTCTGGTTGCATAAACACACACACACACGTATATAAACATATGTTTATATATATTTTCTACTCATATATGTCTGTGTCATGCATATCTACCAATTGTTACTATCATGAATTATTCAGTTCGATTCAAAGACTGAATTGATCTCTTAATAAAGTTTATAGTCTATTTCTATCTCTCTTAAACTCATATCCCCTAAAATGCTTGTAAGTCATTATCTCTATATTCTTAACAAAATGTGCTAAGCGAGAAGTCAAAATTCTGTTACCTTCACTTATTGGCTGAGGATATAGACAGGTTCACTGGCACGTCTAAAATCAAAGGAGCTAAAAGATGGCAGGAGGCAGAGAAGAGGGTAGTTCCCCCGACTCTGTCCTAACTTCCGTGCATTATGCCCTTGGA
The DNA here is from genome assembly GCA_004027735.1 of Carollia perspicillata. NCBI lineage: Eukaryota > Metazoa > Chordata > Mammalia > Chiroptera > Phyllostomidae > Carollia > Carollia perspicillata. The sequence goes on along the minus strand of PVKM010020315.1, from coordinate 8,776 downwards.
AGTCCGAGTGGTTAAGGCTGCCGAAATCATGAAAAGCCACAATTCTTTTTCTCATGGAGCCCAAATAACCTATGACAACTTGGAACTTGGACTTGTGTCTGAGGGAATCCTCTAGTAGGGCCTCGTGCTCACCTCTATCACATCACGTCTGCTTCATGAGGGGAGTCTGCGCTGTGGCTGTTTTCCTGGTATGTCTGGCCGATCATGGGGCTGAGGTGAGCGTGGTTCAACACTTGTAGTTCAGAGCTTCACTTTTGGTGGCCTTGTCCTGCCACGCTACACCAAGTACCTTCCTGAGCATGGAGTATGTGCTAAGCACTCTGCTGTGTGTTTTACATGCATCTTCTCATTGAATACTTTATGATAATAACATTATAATCCCTATTAAATAGATTGAAATGCACCGGCCCGATTTGTAATGTTGGGACATGACAAGGCCAGAATCCAAACGTAGGCAGTTTGACTCCCAGGTCCTGACATTTAACCATCACGCCACCGGCTTCAAATTGCTGCCTGGAAGCCATGTGATCCATGTGATCCTCTAAGAATGCTGCTTTGTCTTCCGGTGTACACCTTTCCCATTCCATCTCAGTTCAGTCCTCTGCTTCTGCATCAATCATTACTGGATAATGTTTAACCTAAGAGGCAGAACCCACTAACAGTTCTTATTTTCCAAGAAGCCTCATGAACTTAGTACAATATTTCCCTTGTGTAAACTGGTGTTTGCTCTCAGTCTTTCAAAGCCATCAGCCCTCAATGCTGTGCTGACTCGACAAAGCAGCGAGAGATAAATTGCCTGCTTTCTTGGCTCCTGTGTTTTAAGAATGCAGTCATCCGTCTATATCCCACAATTTCTGTGTCATGGAAAATGATGTCTGATGATATTTGTAGTCTAGTGAGGTGAGTGAGTCTCCCAGGTGTCAAAATATATGTGCAACAAGGCTTTCTAAGGCCCTTACTGCATTCTCAGACACAACTGAACATAATACGAGGGGGGGCAGAGTAGGTTTCTGCCGTGAGTCGCACAACGCAGAGTTTATTCTTGTATTATCATTTATTAATTATTGTATTATTTTCCATACAAACAACTGTAAACCTCTTTTAGTCCTAACCTGCACATAGTCTGACTTCACTCAATTCTCGATGGGCACTGAGTATTGGTAAACTTTTGAGAGTAAGTGTGATTGTTATTTTTTGAAATGGCTTATGCTTTGTTTAATGTAAGATATCCAGCATTCATTAGCACTAAAAGTGGCCATGAAAATGTGAATTTCTACCAGGACACCTGCTTCTAAATCTTTAGCTTTGGTATGTATATGTGTATCATTCTGGGTAGGCAACAACTGAATGTGTTTTAATGTATCTACATCTATTATATTGTCCTGTTTACATAAAAGTCATTAGACTTAACAATAGGAAGTTTATAGCTATAATTTGTTAATTTTCTAATTGTTCTTTTGAGTTTAGTTAGTAGGGTTTGATGAGGTTACCCTACTTTGGCATCAAAAATTATGTAAAATATGCTCTGGCTGGGTGACTCAGTTGGTTGGAGCATTGTTTCCTCCACCAGAAGGCTGTGGGTTCAATTCTCAGTCAGGGCACATACCTAGGTTGCCAAACAATTGATTTCTCTGTCTCTCTCTCTCTCTCTTTCTCTCTTCCTCTCTTCCTCTCTCTCTAAACTCAATAAACATATCCTGGGGTGAGGATTTTAAAAACTTATGTAAGACATGATAATGGTTAGAAAATGTAGACTGGACATTGAAAAGTCAAGTTGCAAGAAGGAAGACTTTTTTTTAAATTGGAAGGTCCACACTGATATAGAAAATATGTACTAGAGAGTGTCAAGGGTGGAGAAGGAAAGGCTTATATAGCAGCGTCGTTTGGAGTTTGTGAGATACAGCACCTTTTGTTCTGAGGGTTATTTTAAGTTTCTACTGCCTTTTGTTTTTTTATTGAATTTATAGGGGTGAACAATCCACTGCCTTTTAAATTCAAGTTCTTGGAGCCTACTGTTCAGCACTGCCCTGACTAGCTCCTTCAAACGTAAATGTCTTTCCTTGGCCTGTGATCAAGTCCTCTCCATCCTTCTGGGTTCAAGCCCTTTTCTCTTGAAATGGAAAGGGTCTCCACCACTGTTCTAGCTTGGGCTTAGGGATGGAGGGGTGGGTAAATACTGAGGCAAACCCTTTTATTCCCAGCACCACCCCTGCCACTTGGGAGTCCACTGTTCCACCCATGATTGTCCAAAGGCTGAGAAAAGTCTCTAAGTTCATACAGGTATTTTTCCTGTTGGACCACACAACTGCTCTGGCTTCTCAGGACAGGAGGAAGGGGCACTCACTCAGATGCTGACAGACAGTGGGCACCAGATGACCTCAGGCAATTCTGCCAGCTTGCTTGGCAGAGGTTAAATGAAGTGATCATATTGATTCAGCTCGTCTGCGCACCCAGTTTTTCCTCCTTACAACCCTCCCCAGGTGGGATAGTCTGACTATAGTCTCTTTCTAACTAGTGTTTATAGATAACATATATGTGCCATGCTCTGCTCATTAGAGTATTTATTTGTTTGTTTTTTTAATCATTACCTGAGGATATTTTTATTGACTTGAGGGAGAGAGTGAGAGAGCGAGAGAGAGAGAAACATCGATGTGAGAGAAACAATCCCTTGGTTGTTTCCCATGTGCCCCTGGCCAAGGATGGAACCCACAACCTAGGTATGTGTCCTAACCAGGGATGTAACCCCCAACCTTTTGGTGTACAGGGCCACGCTCCAACCAACTGAGCAACCTGGCCAGGGCTAGAGCATTTATCTTTAATTCTTAAAACACATTTCCATCATCGAAAAACAGAAACAAGCAAAAATGTACTCTCAGTTCTTAATCAAAGTAAGTGCTAAACAGAACCCACCTTGCTGACCACTCCCTGTTTTGAGACTGCGGGCCCCTCCTGAAGAGGCCACATGGAGGCGCTTGCAGCCATGCTGGGGGTGAGTTTTGCCGGGGAGATCCTGCATGGCCTCTATTGTGCATTCAGAAGCGGCTTTTAGGGATCTGTCAGGTTGGTGCTCCATGCTCCTTGCTCCTCAGCACTTTGTCCACAGTTCACCATGTTGACACAGATGGCATAGCTCTAGGGTCAAATATTCTTTCCAGAGTCCAGAAATGTCTGTCCTGGGGGTGAGGTCTGGAGTCCTGATAAACAATGCTGACCCGTGTGACTCCTGAGACCCAGCACTCAGGTGAACAGGCAGACCGGCAAGATGGGCCTGGATCCAGCCACAGGAGGGCCTCATGTGCCTCTGGCCCTGCCCTGAGCCCTGGCAGTCAGCTGGCCAGAGGTCTCGCATACTTACCTGCCCCCATTTATTTGTACCATTTTCTCCAAGAGTAAGCTAATACCCACATGCCCCCATAAAAATGACCAAGAATCTTGTGTAGCAATCCAAGCTGGGCTCAAAATGTAAGGTTTAGACCCCCACCTCATGCCAGATACTCTTCAGGCACTGAGGTTACAATGATAAACAAGGTCAGGGATCCTATTCTCCTGGAAATTACATTCTAGAGTATGGAACTAGGCTATAAGCCACCATACCAATAAATGTCAGATATAATTTCAAATGATTAGAGTGCTACAAGGATAATTAAACAATGCAATAGAAAGTAATGAGTTCTGGCCAAGATGGAGGCATAGGTAGACACACTGTGACTCCTTGCACAACCAAAATGAGGACAACAATAATTTGGAAACAAAATAACAACCAAACTGACAGAAAATTGAACTGTAAGGAAGTCGGACAGCCAAGGAGATAAAATAGACACATCCATCCAGACCAGTAAACGGGGTGGAGTTGGGCGGCCGAGCAGAGAGGGGTCGAGGCACAAAAAGCGGAGGCACCAATGCGAAAAGCACCCCTGGTACCCAGGCAGTGGCTGGCGATTGTGAAGCGGGACACCGTGCACAAGGCAGCTGACTAGGCGGTCCCACGTTTATGAGCAGATAACTGGAGAGCGAGACAGACTGTGCAACCCAGGGCCGCAGTGCTGGGAAATAAAGCCTGAAAACACCTGTGGGGGCTGAGGCACAGGGAGTGACTCCCATCCTCACAGTACAGTATATTGGAGAGACCCACGGGGTCCTAGAACATACACAAATCCACCCTCTGGGAATCAGCACGAGAAGGGCCCAGTTTGCATGGGGGAAGGGGCGGAGGGGTCTGGGATCCGACAGAGAGCAGAACGAGTGCCATTGATCCCTCTCGGAACCCACCCCCACATATAGCATCACAACCCAGCAAATGGTTTGCCCCACTCTGGTGAACACCTAAGGCTCCGCCCCTCATATGTAACAGGTTCGACAAGCCAAAAACAATTGCCCAAACAAAACAGATAAAGCTCCAGAGCTAATACAACTGAGAAACCAAGAGATAGCCAACATATCAGATGCACAGTTCAAAGCACTGGTGATTAGCAAGCTCACAGAATTGGTTGATTTTGGTCGCAAATTAGATGAACAAATGAAGGCAACACTAAGTGAAATGAAGGAAAATGCACAGGGAACCAATAGTGATGGGAAGAAAACTGGGACTCAAATCAGTAGAGTGGACCAGAAGGAAGAAAGAAACAACCACACAGAAAAGAATGAAGAAACAAGAATTCAAAAAAAATGAGGAGAGGCTTAGGAACCTCCAGGACATCTTTAAATGTTCTACCATCCAAATTATAGGGGTACCAGAAGGGGAAGGGGAAGAGCAACAAATGGAAAAGTTACTTGAACAAATAATAAAGGAGAACTTCCCCAATCTGGCAAAGGAAATAGACTTCCAAGAAGTCCAGGAAGCTCAGAGAGTCCCAAAGAAGGTGGACCCAAGGAGGAACACACCAAGGCACATCATAATTACATTACCCAAGATTAAAATGAAGGAGAGAATTCTAGAAGCAGCAAAAGATAAGGGGACAGTTACCTACAAAGGAGCTCCCATCAGACTGTCAGCTGATTTCTCAAGGGAGACCTTACAGGCAAGAAGGGGCCGGGAAGAAGTATTTCAAGTCATGAAAGGCAAGGACCTACATCCAAGATTACTCTATCCAACAAAGCTGTCATTTAGAATGGAGGGGCAGATAAAGTGCCTCCCAGATAAGGTCAAGTTAAAGGAGTTCATCATCATCAAGCCCTTATTTTATGAAATGGTAAAGGGGCTTATCTAAGAAAAAGAAGATAAAAAACAGGTATAGTAAAATGACAGCAAACTCACAATTATTAACAACCACACCTAAAACAAAAACAGAAACAAACTAAGCAAACAACCAAAATAGGAACAGAATCACAGAAATGGAGATCACATGGAGGGTTAGCAACAGGGGAGTGGGAAGAGGAGAGAGGGGCAAAAGGTACAGAGAATAAGTATCATAGGTGGTAGGTAGAAAATAGGGGGAGGGCAAGAATAGTATGGGAAATGTGGAAGCTAAAGAATCAATGACACATGGACATGAACTGAACAGGGGGAATGTGGGTGGGAGAGGGTATGCAGGGTGGAGGAGAATGAAGTGGGGGAAATGGGACAACTGTAATAGCATAATCAATAAAATATAATTTTTTAAAAATAAAGTAATGACAGGAAACTTTTGAACTGGATGCTCAGGGAAGACCACTCTGTGAAGTAGAGCTCATAATGACAAGAAGGAGCCAGGCCAGCCATGTTAATATACAGGCCCAGAGCATTCCAGGTAGTGATGCTCAAAAGTAGCTCCAACAAAGTTAAAGCTCTGAGGCAGAAGTATTTGTTTATGTAATAAATCAGTGCGTGTATCCGGTCCATAGTGAGTTAGCATATTAGTTTTCTATTACTGCTATAACAAATTGCCACATATTTAGTTGCTTAAAAAACCACAAATTTACTAGCTCATAGTTCTGGTAGTCAGAAATTTAAATGGCTCTCACCGGGCTAAATTCAAGGTGTTGCAAGACTGCATTCCTTTCTGGAGACTCTAAGGGAGAATTTCCTTGCTTTTTGCAGCTTCTAAAGGCTGCCAGCACTCCTTGGCTCATGGCCATCATCCTCCATCCTCAAAGCAACGTGGGTTGAGTCTTTCTCACATTGCATCATGCTGGTTACTCTGTTTTTATTGTCACATCGTATTCTCTGACTCTGACTCCTCTTCCTTCCTATTCTACTTTTAAAAACACTTTTGATTACATTGGACAACCCAGATAATGCAGAATAAGCTTTCCATTTTAAGGAAAAATGATTAGCAACCTTAATCTCATCTGCAACCTCAATTGATTAGCAACCTTAATCTCATCTGTAACTTCAATTCCCCTTAGCCATATAAGGTAATATACTCATGGGTTCCAAGGATTAGGATGTGGACAACTTGGAGAGAGAGGCATTATTCTGCCTGTCACAGATAGAAAGGTATAGAAGGAGATGAGGTCAAATAGATGGGCTAAGACCAGGTTATGAAAGCTTGTAAAATAAGTTGAGTTTGGACTTTATTCCAGTTGAGAGGGGAAGTCCTTGGAGGTTTTCAAGCAAAGCATTGAAGTGATCTGAATTTTCTGTTTGTCATGTGAAATTGACTTAAAGAGGGAAAGAGTGGCAGCAGGGAGACTAGTTAGGGGGTATGTGAATTTGTTTGGATGTGGTTAGTTGGATTAGGGTGATACAAATAAAGATTAAGAAAAGTGAATGATTATAGGATGCAGTTTGGAGGTAGATACTTGCTAATATATTTATATGAAGATAAAGAGAAGACAAGAATGGAGGGTGAGTCCCTCATTTATGAAGATGGAGAAGGCTAGATGATGATCATGTTTGAGGAGCTGAGAATTCATTTTCTTTCCATATTAATTTTGAGAGGCCCATTTGATATCCAAGTCAAAACATCAAGAAGGTGATTTTTTCTAAATCTTGATCTCAGTAAAAGGGTCATGTCTGGAGGAACATATTTGAGAGTCACAACATAAGTGGGATTTAAGGAAATGGCACTGGGTGACTTTCTTAAAGCTGTAGATACAGGAAAGAAAAGAGCATAGGATCAAACACTAGGGCTTTAATATTAAGAAGTCAAGCAAAAGAAGAAAAGGTAGCAAAAAGACTGAGAAGGTGAGCCAAAGGATTCTTTCTAGCTTTTTAAAGAGGAAGAGGGGTGGTAAGGAATGGTGAGCAGTTTGAATGCCACTGAGAGATTTAACGACGTCACAGAGAAGTCCCTGTTGAGTTTATAATGTGGTGGTTATTGCTGATTTGAACAGTTTGAGTGGAATGGTGGAAATGGAAACCTAAATGAAGAGTGTTCAAGAGACAAGGGGAGGTGAGAAATTGTTGAGACAGTTCCATGAACTGTCTGTATTACAGACAGTTCCATGTTCTAAGATGTGCTACGCACCATCCCAGTTTGAGGCCTGGTAACTCTTTCCTCTTTACTATGTCCTCCTCCACCATACCACTGGTCCCTGTTAACTCATTCATAAACTTTGAATCTCTGTTTCTTACATGGTTTCTCCAGAAAGGGCTTTCCTAATTATCCCACTCAAACTGCTTGAAAGAGGTCTTCCTGTCACAATTTTCTTTCATAGTACCTGCACTTTCTGTAATTATATAGTTATAGGACCCCGTCACCAATTACAGAGACACATAAATATACACATACCGGATAGTAAGCTCCATGGAGGTGAAAGCATTTCGCTTTGGCTCATCATTGCATCCCTAGAGAGTAGCCCAATGTCCAGCACATAGTAGAAGCTCAACATTCGACTCATTTATTCAACTCATTCATTGAATCAATCGATAAATTAGTATTACCTTTTAATACCCTGGATGAATGATATAGTCCTGTGGTGGTTTTTTGTTTTTGTTTTTGTTTTTGTTTTTTTGTAATTTATGTGTGTTTGGCAGCTATTCATGAAATAATACAAAGCTCTTTCAGGAACACTTTGATTAACAGCTAACAAACATTTTGGTCTGAAAACAATTCAGCATCTTTTGCAAAAAGTGCTTGGTGAAGAGTGCATAAATCAATTCAGTTTGACATTGATGAGCTACACACTCTTCCCAAAGGCTAACAAAAAGCTGTTCTGGAACTTCCAGCCAAGATGGAGGCATAGGTAGATACACTTGGCTCCCTCACACAACCAAAAGAAGGATAACAACAAATTTAAAAACAAGAAACAACCAGAACTGCCAGAAAACTGAACTGTATGGAAGTCTGACAACCATAGAGTTAAAGAAGAAACATTCATCCAGGCTGGTAGGATGGTAGAGATGGGCAGCCAGGGCAGAGAGGATGTGTAGCAAGTTGGTGGCTGGCAGAGCTGGAGGTCCCACATTTGTGTGCAGATAAACAAGGAGGAACAACTGGGAAGCGAGACAGACAGAGCAGCCCAGGGCGCCAGCGCAGGGAAATTAAGCCTCAAAACCTCTGACTGAAAAACCTGTGGGGGATTGTGGTGGTGGGAGAAACTCCCAGCCTCACAGGAGAGAGTTCACTGGAGAGACCCACAGGGTCCTAGGATGTATACAAACTCACCCACATAGGAATCAGCAGTGGAAGGGCCCAATTTGCTTGTGGGTAGCAGAGGAAGTGACCAAAAGCCAGCCAAGAACCAAGCAAGCAGCACTGTTCCCCCTCTGATCCCCCAAATATAGCACCACAACACAGCCAAGTGGGTTGCCCCGCCCTGGCAAATACCTAAGACTCCACCTCTTACTAGATAACAGGAGCACTGAGACAAAGAAATATGGCTCAAATGATAGAATAGATCAAAACTCCAAAAA
>PVKM010020314.1:0-15931 GCA_004027735.1 Carollia perspicillata | reverse complement strand
CCTATATTAAGCACAGTCACAAGGCAGAGGCAAGTTGCGGGGTGCAGGGTGGCCTGCTTGCTCTTTGTGCTTTTTCGGTGTCACGGGTGAGCAAACCAGACGCGCTGGTACCCACAGCTTAGGAGCTGAGACTCAGAGGCCTAGGACTGCATTGCCATCCCACTACAGACAGTGGAGGCTGGGACAGCCCACCTGTAACAGGTGCAGGCCCAGGCCCCCATCCTACTGCATACGTCTCGGCTGCCACCCTCCAGGTCTCTGCAGCACTGGGCTGGGAGAAAGTTATGTTCCTCATAAGCCTAGAATCTACCAGGACGGCCAAGATGAGTCTGGCCCTGTGAAAAGTTGCAGGAGTTTTAATTCCCCTCCATAGGAAATTCTCTTTCCTGAGTTAATGATTAAATCACATGACCAGCAGGGGGAGAGAAAGGGCTGCTGGGAGCCATCTGCACACAAACAGGCACCACTCTGGAGCTCCCACCACTCTGGGGGCTGTGGGTAAAATGACAACAGAATGACTCTCCCATGAAGCAGCCCACTCATGCCTCTTCAATGGGGGTGTCTCCTGGGACACAGCTTTCTATCGTGAACCTCTTTGCATCGTATCCCAGGAAGTAGAGGCTGATTCCAGGGTCCCAGGGGTGTCCAACATGTTGGCGTCTCTGCACCACACTGGAAGAAGAGTTGACTTGGACCACACCTTGAATACATTGAGACTTGGAATCACACACACGAGAAAACTCATAATGTTTTCAGGGAATCTACGATTTTGCGTTGGGCCGCATTCACAGCCACCTGGGCTGCTGGTCGGACACCCCTTTGCCCCATGCTGCTGGCCCCGAACCTCCACCGCTGGCACCTCCTCTCTGCTGAGAGCCAAGGCCCTGTTTCCAGACAGCTGTCCCCTGATGTTAAAATGATAAAGATCTTGGCTTGACCCCTCACTGGGGACCCAAAGCCTTTTACGCCAGAGTGGGAACAACAGTCAGGGGACAGAAAAGGGAAACGTGCAGGACGGCTTGACGGGGGCACTCCACGGACTGCGGCACCAGAACCCGTTGGCAGAGCCCTGGCTCAGGCTGTGGTCAGATGAAAAGATATGGAAATGTAAGGACTGACAAGATTATGGAAATTAGAAAGTGTAAACAGGGTTTATATTTTAAAAGGTATGTCAACTTTACCTGAATGTTTTACTGTTTGTCCCAGCTGAAACCTGACAAGATATTTAAAAGGACTTAACAACTTTGGATCAGAAATTTGGCAAAATTGGAAGCTGAAGATTCAAGAGCCTGATAGGAATTTGTTCAAAGCTTTCTCCCCTAAAGTAAAGTAACGCTATATGCCCAAAGGGGAGAAAAAGCAAATTAGGGATGAAGTATCTGGACGGGCAGGTTAACCCATGATGTCATTTGAGAAGTTGAGAGCAATTGTCCTTCTCTTCCAAATCTTTGTGGACCAGAAATGCAGCTCTAGAAGCAGTTCAAAGCCCATGTGTCTTTACCAACCCCAGTTCCCACGACTGAAGGGGCAAAAAAGGTTTTTAAAAAGTAAAAGTAGCTATAGAATCAACCTTGCCCCAAATCTAGCCACAGCTTCCATAAGATTGTCTTCTCCATAACTATTATTTTGAAAGCTTTAGCCATCTGAACAGGTAGCATTGATTTATCCCATCTGCCAGGAACACACTTTAGGTCCAGCTGTGCTTTTTGAAACCAGTGAGTTTGTGTTGGGGTACCTGTCTCAGGGCTACACGGTCTCTGCATCTGCCTATGTGTGTCTATGTGTGCTGTAAATGGGAGATATTTTTATACCTCCAGATGATATTGTTAACATTAATAAATAAAATTAATTCATTTGAAGGAATGAGCTTGTGAAAATTAGATATTCTAAACTCTCTGTGAGACAGACTAACCCAAATATTTTTTCAGGTTTATGTAATCTAAGATCATCTTTAATGAATAAGAGCTAATTTAAGTTTGTTAGTTTAATTAAAATGTACATGTCTTGCCCTGGCTGGTGTGGCTCAGTGGATTGAACACTGGCCTGAGAACCACAGGGTCACTGGTTCGATTCCCAGTCAAGGCACATGCCTGGGTTGCGGGCCAGGTCCCCAGTGAGGGGCGTGTGGCAGATACCTACACATTGATGTTTCTCTCCCTCTCTTTCTCCTTCTCTTTGCCTCTGTCTAAAAATAAAATAAATAAAATCTTTAAAAAGAATGTACATGTCTTTAGAGTTATCAGCATTGAGTATCATGCAGATAAACAACTTTATTCTACCTGGGTTTACTAGTCAAGTATATTTCTATTATCTTTGTTGCAAAAATTGTCAGCAAGCTAACTTCACAGCTAAAAGGACTAGAAAAAGAAGAGCAAACAAAGCTCAAAGTGAGTAGAAAAAAGGAAATAATAAAGATCAGAGTGGAAAGAAATGAAATTGAGTCTAAAAAAAACAATAGAGTCCTGGCTGGCATGGCTCAGTGGATTGAGCACTGGCCTGAGAACCAAAAAGTTGCCGGTTTGATACCCTGTCAAGGCACATCCCTGGGTTTCAGTCCAGATCCCCAGTTGGGGGTGTGTAAGAGGTAACTGACTGATGTTTCTCTTGCACTTTGAGGTTTTCTCCCTCCCTTCTCCTCTCTCTGAAAATAAATAAATCAAACCTTTAAGAAAAATAGAAGGATCAATAAGGCCAAGAGCTGATTCTTTGAAAAGATAAACAAAATGGATAAACCTGCAGCCAGAGTCATCAAGAAAACAAGAGAGAGGGCCAAATAAATAAAATCAGAAATGAAAGAGAAGTAACAACCGACACCACAGAAATACAAAGGAGAGTGAGGAAATACTATGAACAATTATACGCACATGAATTGGACAACCTAGAAGAAATGGGTAAACTACTAGCAACATATAGTCAGTCTCCTAAGACTGAAATAGGATGAAACAGAAAATTGGAGAAGACTAATAACTGCTAACCAAATTGATAACCAAGTTTTTTCATCGATAATGAAAAAACTCCTAAGAAAAGTCCTGGATCTTCACAGATGAATTTTACCAAACATTCAAAGAAGAATTAATACTTGTCCTTCTTAAACTTTTTCAAAAAAGTGAAGAGGAAAGAAGGCTTCCAGACTCATTTTACAACTTCAGCACTACCCAGATACCAAAAGCAGCCAAAGATACTACAAAAAAAGAACATTGCAGGCCAACATCCCTGATAAAAACAGATGCAAAATCCTCACAAAATATCAACACACCAAATTCAGCAATACATTAAAATGTTCATACACTGTGATCAAGTGGGCTTCTTTATTCCTGGGATGCAAGGTTAGTCCAGTATCTACAGATCAATGAACATGATACACCACATAAACAAAATGAAGCATAAAAAGTATATGATCAAATCGATAGATAAAGAAAAAGAATTTCACAAAATCCCACATCCATTTATGATAAAAATTCTCATCAAAGTGAGGATAGAGGGAATATACCTCAACATAACAAAGGCCACACATGACAAACCCACAGCTAACATCATCCCCAACGGTGAAAAGCTGAAAGCTTTTTCTTTAGGATCAGGGACAAGACAAGGATGTCCACCTTCACCGCCAGCACCGGAAGTCCTAGCCACAGCAGCCAGACAATAAAAAGAAGTAAAAGGCATCCAAACTGGAAAAGAAGAAATAAAACTGTCACTATTTGCAGATGATACAATACTATGTAGAGAACCTTAAATTCCCACCAAAAACTATTAGAATTAATAAATGGATTCAGTAAAGTAACAGGATACAAAGTTAACATTCAGAAATTGGTTGCATTTTTACACATTGTTTACATTATAACAAACTATCAGAAAGAGAAATTAAGGAGACAATTCCATCACAGTGGTATCAAAAAGAATAAAATACCTAGAAATAAAGTAAACCAAGGAGGTGAAAGACCTGTACTCAGAAAATTATATATAAGACACTGAGGAAAGAAATTGAAGAAGATACAAATGAGTGGAAAGATACACCATGCCCATGGATAGGAGGACTTAACATTGTTCAAATGTTCATACCACCTAAAGCAATCTACAGATTCAATGTAATCCCTGCCAAAATACCAATGGAATTTTTCACAGAATTAGAAAATAATCGTAAAGTCTGTATGGAACGACAGAAGATCCCAAATAGCCATAGCACACTTCAGAAAGAAGAATGAAGTTGGAGGTACCATACTACCTGAAAACAGAGTATACTTGAAGCTGTAGTATCCAAAACAGCATGGTACTGGCATAAAAGCAGAAACATAAACCAATGGAACAGAACAGAGAGCCTAGAAATAAATCCATGCCTATATGGTCAATTAATCTACAACAAACAAAGCAAGAATATACAATGGGAACTTCTGGTCAAGATAGAGGTGTAGCCCTGGATGGCGTGGCTCAGTGGATTGAGTGCCAGTCCTCAAACCAAAGGGTCACTGGTTTAATTCCCAATGAGGGCACATGTCTGGGTTAGGGGTCAGGTCCTCAGTGGGGGGCACATGAGAAGCAATAACACATTGATGTTTTTCTCCTCCTCTTTCTCCCTCTGTCCCCCTGTCTCTAAAACTAAATAAATAAAACTCTTTAAAAAAAAGATGGAGGTGTAGGTAGACACACTTTGCCTCCTCACTCAACCACAAAAAGAATTAGAACTAAATCTCAAAACAAATAACACCCAGAACTGTGACAAAACTGAACTATATGGAAATGTAACAACCAGAGATTGAGAGAAGCCACAATCATCCAGACAGGCAGGAGGGGCAGAAACATGGAGACAGGCCGACAGGCAAGGAGATGCGGTGTGGCATGGAGAGGCAGCAGCACCCGTGGTGGAACAGGCCCGGATGATCCCGCATTCACATGCGGTGGATAAAAATCAGGAGGAATACCTTGACTGAGCGATGAAGAGTGAGCGATCCCAGGCCCAGGCCAGACAGCACAGCCCTGGGTTCCAGCACCAGGAAGATAAATCTCCATAATTTCTGGATGTAAAAACCAGTAGGGGTTGGGAATATGGAAGAAACTACTGGATTTTCAGGAGATGCCACTTAAAGAGCCCACACGGACTTAGAACTTATGCAAACTCATGCATTCTGAGACTCAGCACCAGGACAACAGCTGGAAGGGTGACAGTCACATACAGGGAGCTGGTGAAGTGACTGGCAATGGGGCGAGTGCTGGGCAAACCTCCAGAAGCCAGGTGGTAGCACTGTCCTCTCCCCAAGTCCTCCCCCAACAGAGAGCCACAGAGCAGTGAAGTGGGTTGCCCTGCCCTGGTGAACACTGAAGGCTCTGCCCCACACAATTTACAGGTGCTACAGGTGCCTTTTCTATAATAGGCCAACCTAACGAAACAGGGTGTCAAAGCAGCTCTGCTTACTATACAGAAACAAACACAGGGAGGCTGCCACATGGAGGGAACAAAGAAATATGGCCCAGATGAAAGAACAGGACAAAACCCCAGAAAAATAACTAAATGAAATGGAGATAACCAACCTATCAGATACAGAGTTCAAAACACTGGTGATCGGGATGCTCAAAGAACTCATTGAGTATGGCAACAACACAAAGGAAGAAACGAAGTTTACATTAAGTGAAATAAAGAAAAATCTACAGGGAGCCAACAGTGAAGGAAAGGTAACCAGGATTCAAATCAGTCATTTGGAACATAAGGAAGAAATAATCATTCAACTAAAACAGAATGAAGAAACAAGAATTCAAAAAAACAAAGATAGTATAAGGAGCCTCTGGGACATCTTCAAACGTACCAACATCTGAATCATAGGGATGATAGAAGGAGGAGAGAAAGAATAAGAAATTGAAAATTTATTTGAAAGAATGATAGAGAACTTTTCCAATTTGGGAAAGGAAATAGACTTCCAGGAAGTCCAGGAAGCTCAGAGAGTCCAAAAGAAATTGGACCCAAGGAAGAACATACCCAAGATTAAAGACAAGGAGAGAATCTTAAAAGCAGCAAAAGAAAATAAAAGAGTTACCTACAAAGGAATTTCCTTAAGACTATCAGTTGATTTCTCAAAAGAAACTTTGCAGGCAAGCTGGGACTGGCAAGAAGTATTCAAAGTGATGAAAAGTAAGGACCTACACCCAAGATTGCTCTACCCAGCAGAGCTACCATTTAGAATGGAAGGGCAGATAAAGTGCTTCCCAGATAAGGTAAAGCTGAAGGAGTTAATCATCACCAAGCCATTATTACATGAAATGTTAAAGGGATTTGTTTAAGAAAAAGAAGAAGTTCAAAACTATGAACATTAAAAAGGCAACAAAATCCACAACTATCAACAACCGAATCTAAAAAACGAAACAAAACTAATTAAACAACCAAAACAGGGACAAGATCATAGGTACGGAGATCACAGGGAGGGTTGTCAGCGGGGAGGGGTAGGGGGAGAATGGGGAAAAGGTGAAGGGATTAAGAAGCATAAACGGTAGTTACAGAATTGACAGGATAGTATTAAGTGTTAACAGGATAGTGTTAAGGATAGTATAGGAAATGGAGAGGCCAAGGAACTTATATGCATGGCCCATGGACATGAACTAGAGGAGTGGGGAGGACATCAGGTAGAGGGGGGCAAAGGGGGGAAACTTGGGAGAATTGTAATAGCATAATCAATAAAATACACTTAAACATACGATGGGGTAAAGACAGTCTCTTTAATAAATGATACTGAAAAAAACTGGAGAGATAAATGCAAAAAAACTGAAACTAGGCCACTTTCTTACAACATATACAAGAGATAAACTCAAAATAGATTATAGACTTCAGTGTAAAACCTAAAGCCATAAAACTCCTGGAAGAAAACATGGGCAGTAAACTCTTTGGCATCACTCTTAATAATATATATATATACTTTTGGAGCCAACAGTGAAGGAAAGGTAACCAGGATTCAAATCAGTCATGTTTGCCTTAGGCAAAAAAAAAACAACCAAAAGAAAAAGTAAACAAATGGGACTACACCAAATTAAAAAGTTTTTGCACAGCAAAGGAAAGCATCAGCAAAACCAAAGACAACCTACTGAATGGGAGAACATATTCACCAATGATACAGCCAATAAACGCTTAATATCCAAAATATATAAGAAACTCATACAACTTAACACCAAAAAACTAAACCATCCAACTTAAAAATGGGCAGAGGACTGGAATAAACACTTCTCCAAAGAGGACATAAAGGTGACCAATAGACATATGAAAAGATGCTCAACCTCACTACTTGTCAAAGAAATGCAAAGTAAAACCACAATGAGACATCACCTCACACCTGTCAGAGTGGCCATCATTAACAAAGCAACAAATGACAAATGCTGGTGAGGACGTGGAGAAAAGGGAACCCCCGTGCACTGCTGGTGAGATTGTAAATTGGTGCAGCCACTGTGGAAAACAATATGGATTTCCCTCGAAAATGTAAAAATAAAACTACCATATAATCTAGCAATTCCACTTCTGGGTGTTTATTCAAAGAAATCCCAAACACTAATTTGGAAAGACATATACACTCCTACGTTCACCGCAGCATTATTTACAATAGCCAAGCTAGGGAAGCAACCTAGGCGTCCATCGGTAGGTGAGTGGGTAAGAAGACGCGGTGCATGTACACAGTGGAATGTTGCTCAGCCACAAAGAACGAAATCTTGTCATTTGTGACAGCACGGATGGACCTAGAAGGTATTATGCGAAGTGAAATAAGTCAGACAGAGAATGACAAATACCATATGATTTTGCTTATATGAAGATGAAAAACAAAATAAACAAACAAAACAGAAATAAACTCGTAGATACAGAGGGCAAATTGATGGTCACCAGATGGCTGGGTGTTGGGGAGGTGGGCAAATGATGTGAAAGAGATTAAGAAGTACAAATCGTCAATTATAAAAACAGTCAGGGGGATGTAAAGTACACAGTCAGGAATACAGTTGATAATGTTGTAATAACTATGGATGGGGCCAGGTGGGTACTACACATGTGGAGAGATCACTTTATGACATATACACCTGTCTAATCACTGCGCTGTACATCTGAAACTAATATAATACTGTACACCAACTATAGTTGAAAAGAAGTCTTTAAAAGTTTGTTTCCATATTTATTTTCTTTTCTAAAATGAATTACATTTACATGTTCCTTTTGCCTATTTTTATTTGGTAAAAAAATTACTAGTAAGTTAAAATCCTTCAGATTTTAAGTGCTCAATTGTTACATTACAATATTTAGGAGGACACTTCTGGCCAAGATGGAGGCATAGGTAGACACGCTGTGCCTCCTCACAGAACCAAAAGAAGGACAACAACAAATTTAAAAACAAAATACAACCAGAACTGACAGAAAATTGAATTCGATGGAAGCCTGACAACCAAGGAGTTAAAGAAGAAACATTCGGCCAGACCATTAGGAAGGGTGGAGATGGGCGGCCGGGTGGAGAGGACTTGTGGCAAGGCAGCGGCTGGAAGACCGGGCGGGCAACGCGGTGGCTGGCAGACCGAGCAAGGCGGCAGATTGCACACTGGGTAGTGCAACA
This sequence comes from Carollia perspicillata, assembly GCA_004027735.1. Taxonomy (NCBI): domain Eukaryota; kingdom Metazoa; phylum Chordata; class Mammalia; order Chiroptera; family Phyllostomidae; genus Carollia; species Carollia perspicillata. The sequence goes on along the minus strand of PVKM010020314.1, from coordinate 7,370 downwards.
TTGAGGTGCAGGTAAACCAGGAGGAACAACTGGGGAGCGAGACAGACGGAGCAACCCAGGGCTCCAGCACGGGGAAATAAAGCCTCAAACCTCTGATTGAAAACACCTGTGGGGGTTGAGGCGGCAGCGGGAGAAACTCCCAGCCTCACAGGAGAGTTCGTTGGAGAGACCCACAGTGTCCTAGAGTGTACACAAGCCTACTCACCGGGAAGCAGCACCAGAAGGGTCCAATTTGCTTGTGGGTAGTGGGGGAAGTGACTGAAATCTGGCAGAGAGTGGAGCGAGTGGAATTATTCCCTCTCGGACCCCTCCCCCACATACAGCATCACAGCACAACAATGTGGGCTGCCCCGCCCTGATGACACCTAAGGCTCCTCCCCTTACTACATAACAGGTGCACCCAGACCAAAAAAAAATGGCTCAAATGAAATAATAAATCAGAGCTGCAGAAAAAATACAGCTAAGCGATGAAGAGATAGCCAGCCTATCAGATGTGTAGTGCAAAACACTGGTAATCAGGATACTCACAGAATTGGTTGAATATGGTCACAAATTAGATGAAAAAATGAAGGCTATGCTAAGTGAAATAAAGGAAAATGTACAGGGAAACAACAGTGACAAGAAGGAAACTGGGACTCAAATCAATGGTGTGGACCAGAAGGAAGAAGGAAACATTCAATGAGAACAGAATGAAGAAACAAGAATTCAAAAAAATGAGGAGAGGGTTAGGAACCTCCAGGTCATCTTTAAACATCCCAACATCTGAGTCATAGGGGTGCCAGAAGGAGAAGAGGAAAAGCAAGAAATTGAAAACTTATTTGAACAAATAATAAAGGAGAACTTCCCCAAGCTGGCAAAGGAAACAGACTTCCAGGAAGTCCAGGAAGCTCAGAGAGTCCCAAAGAAGATGGACCCAAGGAAGAACACACCAAGGCACATTATAATTACATTACCCAAGATTAAAGATAAGGAGAGAATCTTAAAAGCAGCAAGAGAAAAGGAGACAGTTACCTTACAAAGAAGTTCCCATAAGACTGTCAGCTGATTTCTCAAAAGAAACCTTACAGGCAAGAAGGGGCTGGAAAGAAGTATTTGAAGTCATGAAAGGCAAGGACCTACATCCAAGACTGCTCTATCCAGCAAAGCTGTCGTTTAGAATAGGAGAGCAGATAAAGTGCTTCCCAGATAAAGTAAAGTTAAAAGAGTTCACCATCACCAAGCCCTTATGATATGAAATGTTAAAGGGACTTGCCTAAGAAAAAGAAGATAAAAATTATGAATAGTAAAATGTCAACAAGCTCGCAGTTATTAACAACCAAACCTAAGACAAAAATAAGAATAAAAACAAACTAAGCAAACAACCAGAACAGGAACAGAATCCCAGAAATGGAGATCACATGGAGAATTATCAGTGAGGGAGTGGGAGGGGGAGAGAGGGGAGAAAGGTACAGAGAATAAGAAATATAGATGGTAGGTAGAAGATAGACAGGGGGAGGTTAAGAATAGTACAGGAAATGGAGAAACTGAAGAACTTATAAGTATGACCTATGGACATGAACTAAAGGGGGGGAATGTGGGTGGGAGGGGGTGCATAGGGCAGAGGGTAATAAAGGGGAGGAAATAGGACAACTGTAATAGCATAATCAATAAAACACATTTTTTATAAAAAGAATATGAGGACAGTGAAAATTGTGTGTTTATATTATCAGTGAGAAGAGAAATAAAAATTCATTCAATCGTCAAATTCCTTAATAATTCTGAAAAACAGTAGGGTCAGTTCATTTAATCAGGACATTTTGATTGTTATCCTAGCTATCTTCAAAGTGAAAGTTTGAACTAACGTCCAATACCAAGTTTTCTTTAAAAACAAACTCTGTGGATACTGAAAATGAGAGCTCTAAATTCTGAAGACTGTAATCTTCTAACAATTTTGTGTGAAGCCCAGGTCCTTTAGAAATCCCAAATTACAACTTTGTATTTCAACCTCTATCACATTAAGTGCACTTCACTCCATAGCTGTGACCCCAAAGCAACATTTTAAAAAATTTGTTCAACTCTCCTATATTTAACTTTCTCTTTTCACCATGGCCAATAAAAAGAGACCACTAAGTTGCTCTAAGCTGCTCCTTCTCTCCAGCGCCACACGTCATGTTTGTAGCCATTAAAGCAAATGAATTTGTTCACAGCTTTTCCGATTTTAAATTCCTTACCCGGCGTCCTCTGAGATTTATCAATGTATTTCCCAGAATTCTGCTGCAGGATATTCTAAAAGGCCTGCTTGTCAGAACATATTTTTTTTCCCTGCAATCTCATTTCCTATGGTAAAAGCAAATTGCCAGAGCCTGGCACAGTGCCTGCCATAACTGATTCAATAAATGTGTGTCACTGGAGTCGATTCAACCACTGGTGTAAGTGAAAGGGCTCTTAACTCTGATTGTGGTGACAATTGTTCTCAAATCGTGCTGAGTTTCACAGCTGACCGAGAAGCGTGTAGGAGGGCCTGGGGCCGGTCTGGAGGAGTGACCCTCCGCCTCCAGAGCCTAGCGGGCAGCGGCCTCCCCACTCGCCCCCCTCACTCGTTGCTCAGATGGAGCCAGGAGAGGCTCTCTTTCCTAGGGCAGACCGCTGGACATTGTTCCACGTCGGCTGGTTTTGAGAGCTGCGTCTTCTGCTAACCAGATGCATTTCAGTTAGTCCCTGCCAGGAATTCCCAGCTGCCTCTGGGGCCGGCTCCCTCTTGGGTTTAGGGTAAGAGAGGGGGTGAAGAGGGTGTGAAGAGACGGAAGGTAGGTATCACCTTTGCTCCTTCCTCCTCCTACCTGCGCCTCAAGCAACTGCATCTGCGCCACAGAGGTTGCAGAATGAGCAGCGGGCCCACTCCGGCGGGCACGCTGTCACCGGAAAGTGCCGGTTTCTCCAGAGGAGTCTAGGGCCTGGGCTTGGCGCCGCGCCCAGTCAGCTGAGCTCCAGCTGCAGCGGCGCCACGCTGCTCGGCCCAGGCAGCCCACATCCCACCACTTTCCCCTCCGGCCGGCCGCGGCCGCCAACCCCAGGCCTCCCCACTGGGATTTAAGGGCCCGGGTCTTTACACGGGCGTGTCTGTCACCGAAGGGGCTAAGGCTGGGACCCGCCTGGGCATTTCTTTGGCAGAGCTAGAGGAGGGAAGCCTCCCATGGCTCCCAGTGATCTCTGGCCCTGCACTGTCACCATTCCACCCACCCCAGTGCGGGAAACTCAGAGGCCCCCGGACCCGCCATCATCTCTGTTATCACTCAGGCCAAGGGAGGCCCTGAGCAACAAGGCCATGTCTGTTTTGGAACTTCTCCCCCAGTCTCCTGGCCTTGCCTGTTGGTGGGTGGCTCTGCTGCACTGTCTCCTTCCCCTCCAGCCGTGCCCTTGCTGTTACTCCCTGAGTCTCAAGTCTTTCTTAGGTACCAGCTGGAACTACCTAAGGAATGAGACTCAAACTCCAATCCGTTGGAATGGACACTGTCCTGTGGATTGTGGGTGCCTTGCAGCCTCCCTTTAGAAATACTGGGCGTGCATGATTGGCCCTGCCTGCCACATGCATGGATGGGAATATAGATCACATGTAGATATGTTTGCACCAATATGTAGACTATTTATACACCAGTCTAGTGAAACAGAGTTCAAATAGTTTCACTAAAAAGAACTGAAACTCTGAGGTTGATAGTTTGGCCATAGAAAAGCATGAACAGAATGTGGGGGTGGGGGAATACAACTTGATTTTGGTCATAAAACACGTTTTTATTTCCTACCTAAGGGAAACAAGGTTTTTGGTAGAGGCATAACATTTATTATGTAAGTAACTTATTTTACATACCTTGAATGGTTTGTTAAATGTTCAACAGCACAATTTTCCCCTGGAATTTATGTGGGTTCTTTGGAATGAGGTTCCATTGTTGATGGTTGTTGAGGGCACCCCCTCCCATGTTATCCTTATTCAGGGGTGCATACAAGTCTCTTCCTGACCAAAGATATGGCTGGAGGGCCTTTGCACCAGCCGGGTGATGGACATGATCTGGAACCTTCTTTCCTATGGAGAAGTTTGCTCCTGAATGAGCAGTCAATGTGGGGAGGCACACTGAACATGTTCAGAGCGGTGTGAAACACACAGTATTTTTTCTTTATTTACTTTCACTGTCTGAATGTTCTACTCTGAAACTGTATGCTCAGAAAAAATAAGATATAAAAAAAGCTGTATATGTAGTGCTGTACACATAGTATTCTACCGATTATGTATTTTTATATTTCCATCTACTAGTGGTGAAAATTGTGGTGGTTTTAAATTTTTTATATTTTCCAACTTTGCTGCAATTATTAATAATATTTATAAATGAACATCTGTGAACTATAGAACCAGGGAAATATTTTTAAAATAAAATACTATTTCTTCTTAAAAACAAAAACAAGCAAAAAACCCAACTGGTAAAAATCAGTTACAGGTGGAGTTATAAAATACAGGGTCCAGCAGAAGTGAGGCCTGCTTGAGTATGGTTGGTAGGGGAATAATAGGGGTGAAATAATTTAGTTTTAATTTGAACATTTCACCTAAACTATCATATGGAGTGCTTGAGTGTGATATTTTATGTTACAGAATTACATGATTATGATTTCATAATAAAATATTTTGTAATAAAAAGGGGTGTTATTTGTGCCAGACCCTGTATATTAAATCATCAGGAAAATGACACACAGAATGCAGAATGGGGTCCCTCTGTTGGAGAGGTGGCAGGTGAGAATGGGGAGTTACTCACGTGTAGCTTCACCCATGCAGTTCATTGGTTGTATTATACTTTTTCAGTTGATTAAGGGGTTCATGGTTGTCTGGGTCTTTGCTATCTTCTATAACTTAGATGTCTGTAATACTTTAATGGACCACATGGTACATTGTTAAAAAAATGTTAATGACCATGAAAGGAAACATGCAGCAAAACCAAAGCCTGTGAGTGGAATCCCTTTGACTTGCACTCAGATAGTCTGACTTGGGATGCTCCTACGCCTATATGGTCAGGATGTACTGTAGTCTTCTTAAAGGTGCTTTTAGAGACTTCCGGCCAAAATGGAGGCACAGGTAGATACACTTTACCTCGTTGCACAACCAAAGGAAGGATAACAACAAATTTAAAAGCAAAATACAACCAGAACTGCCAGAAAACAGAACTGTATGGAAGTCTGATAACCAAGGAGTTAAAGAAGAAACATTCATTCAGACTGGTAGAAGGGGCAGAGCTGGGCAGCTGGGGTGGATGGGGCCATGCGGCAAGGCAGCAGCTGGCAGTCCCACATTTGTGTTTGGATAAACCAGGAGGAACAACTGGGGAGTGAGACAGACCCCACGAGTCAGGATCCCAGCATGGGAAAAGAAAGCCTCAAAATCTCTGGCTGTAAAAACCTATGGGGGTTGCAATGGTGGGAGAAACTCCCAGCCTCACAAGAGAGTTCATTGCAGAGACCCATAGGATCCTAGAACATACACAAACACACCCACCCAGGAATTAGCACCAGAAGGGCCCAATTTGCTTGTAGGTAGTGGGGCAAGTGACTGAAAGCCGAGAACCAAGCAAACAGCATTGTTCCCTCTCTGACCCCTCTCCCACATACAGGGCAACAACACAGTGACATGGGTTGCCCCGCCCTGGAAATACCTAAGGCTCCTCCCCTTACAATGTAACAGGTGCACTGTGAAAAAGAAATATGACCCAAATTAAAGAATAGATCAGAACTCCTGAAAAAGAACTAAGTGATGAAGAGATAGCCAGCCTATCACATGTGGAGTTCAAAACACTGGCCAATCAGGATGGTCAGTATGGTCACAAAATAGAGGAAAAAGTGAAGGCTATGAAAAGTGAAATAGAGCAAAATATACAGGGAACCAACAGTGAAAGGAAGAAAACCAGGATGCAAAATCAACAATTTGGACCAGAAGGAAGAAATAAACATTCAATCAGAACAAAATGAAGAAACAAGAATTCAAAAAATTGAGGAGAGTCTTAGGAACTTCCAGGACAACTTTAAACATTCCAACATCAGAATCATAGGGGTACCAGAAGGGGAAGAGGAAGAGCAACAAGTGGAAAAGTTATTTGAACAAATAATAAAGGAGAACTTCCCCAATCTGGCAAAGGAAATAGACTTCCAGGAAGTCCAGGAAGTTCAGAGAGTCCCAAAGAAGATGGACCCAAGGAAGCACACAACAAGCAAGGCACATCATAATTACATTACCCAAGATTAAAGATAAGGAGAGAATCTTAAAAGCAGCAAGAGAAAAAGAGACAGTTACCTACAAAGGAGTTCCCGTAAGACTGTCAGCTGATTTCTCAAAAGAAATCTTGCAGGCAAGAAGGAGCTAGAAAGAAGTATTCAAAATTATGAAAGGCAAGGACCTAGATCCAGGATTGCTCTATCCAGCAAAGCTTTCGTTTAGAATGGAAGGGCAGATGAAGTGCTTCTCAGGTAAGATAAAGTTAAAGGAATTCATAATCACCAAGCCTTTATTATATGAATGTTAAAGGAATTTATCCAAGAAAAAGAAGATCAAAACTATGAACAGTAAAATGGCAACAAACTCACAACTATCAACAACTGAATCTAAAAAACAAAAACAAAGTAAGCAAACAACTAGAACAGAAACAGAATCACAGAACTCGGGACCACATGGAGGATTATCAGCAGGGAGGGAGAGAAGGAGGGGTGAGAATGGAGGAAAAGGTACAGGGAGTAAGAAGCATAATTGTATGGGAAATGGAGAAGCCAAAGAACTTATGTGTATGACCCATGGACATGTATGAACTAAGGGGGTGGGGAATGCTGGAGGGAATGGGGTGCAGGGTGGAAGGGAAAAGGGGGGGGAATGGGACAACTGTAATAGGATAATCAATAAGATATACTTTACAAAGAAAAAATATAAATAAAAAAATAAATAAAATGTTTTAAAAACAAGAAAAAAGATGCTATGAATTTGAAATAAATCCTGATTATAATCATTGATGTGGGTGTGGAGGCACAGACTCATTTTCTTATTGCCATCCTTTACTCCTCTGAATCTTCCCAAACAATCGTGGTCACCAAGTGTGGCTAAGAGGGAGCAGGGATGATGCTGAACGCATGCTTCTCTAGCGCCCCTGCAGGCCAGCTCTGCCCTAACAAAGAGTTGGGGAGCCGCTAGACCTCAGGGTATCATGTCACTGACAGGCCAACTCCTTAACCTGACTGATGGGTCTTCTGAAAAGTCACTCTTGGGGGCTGGACAAAGTGTGAGGGCTTTGCTTCCAGAATCCGCTAAGGATCTCCCTTGGCCCTGCCCATTTTGTGCATTCCCAGGGGCCAGCCTAGCCAACTGACAGAGA
>PVKM010020313.1:0-17429 GCA_004027735.1 Carollia perspicillata | reverse complement strand
AAATGGTCTGCCTTTCAACAAGGCTGTTAGGAATGTAGGGCAGCAGTAGTATTTTATGTCTTTGCATTCTACACAAGGCCTTACATCAAGCAGGAACTGATTTAAATATTTTATGTGAATTGCTTCAGCCACAGGGTAACAAGTGTGACTTTTCAGTGTGACTTATCCTGCCTGGTCACACAATGCAACCCACAGTACCCCACAGGCGAGCCCCCATGAACTCTGACTTGGCAAGAACTGGAAACAGGGTGAGTGGAGCATTTGTAACTGAAACCCTCTCACCTGGCGAGTTCTAATGGAAACACTGAGTGTCTTTGGACTCCTGCTAAAGAATCAAAGGTGGAATTTTCAAGTTGTCTATCAGGAAGGGCTTCAGAATGTGAACTCAGGAAAAGAAAGCCTAGAAGGTCTGCCAAAAAAACTCCCTGAACCACAAATATCAAGTTCTGAGGTACTCTAGTTCCAAACTCCTTATCAGAGCCACAAGAACCTTTGTCCTTAAAGCAGACAGCCACAGTCCCCTGATTCAGGGCAGTTATCCTGTGATTAGAACAGGTCAAGTGGGCTCTGCCAAGGAGGAGAGGGGGAGGTCCCAGCACAGTGAGAGTTCACTAAACTCACCTGAGTCAGATTGGGAACTCATACAAATAAATCCTATTTTAAGAAGTCATACAAATAAAACCTATTTTAAGAATCACACAAGTGTGATTCATATTTTGAGTCACAACCTGGCTAAAACCAGAGAGACTGCCATTGTTTCATCAGACAACATCTGAATGAGCTCCCCAAAAGAAAAGCATATATCTTTGGAGGAGGACAAAACCCTTCATTTACAACCTATACTGTTTCAAAACCACTATCAAGTCAAGTAGCCTCCACCTCCATCCTTGGCATATATTTGGCTTTTGTCACATCACAGATTTGCACCTAGATTTTCATCTCATTTTAGGTCGTGGCTCAGATCATCCAAAGTACCTTGGTCTCTGTCTCCTCTTTTCCTTCCAGAAAATTCATTCAGTTGCCTTTACTGATCAGTCTGTTCTAGACTCCACACTTTGATGTTAAGCCAGACACAAACCTCTAGCAGGGGTGTCCAACCATTTGGTGTCTCTGGGCCACACTAGAAGAAGAGTTATCTTGGGCCACACATGAAACACACAAACACTAACAATAACTGATGGGCAAAAAAAAAAGTTTTAGGTAAATTTACAATTTTATGTTAGGCCCCATTCATAGCCATGCTGGGCTGCATGTGGCCCACGGGCCACAAGTTGGACACTCTGCAAGGACTAAACCACCCCCCGCTAAAGACCTTTTCTTCAAGGAAAGCTGACTGATAGGAGCACTGAAGAAGACCCTGCTTTGGGAAACAGAGGTCTCAGAGTTCTCTTCAGTGCTTAGATCTGTTTTTGGCTGGTGAGCTGGCCAACCCCAGACACCACCATCCATGCCATCCTTTTTACAGAGCAGTCAGTCTATCTCATGCTTTCACATTCTTCCAAAATGTTCCAAATGACAGCTAGTTAATGTGGGAGAAAGTCAGAACAGAATCCTTTTCTCCCAGACAGGACCTCTTGTTTTCCCTTCTTCCAGATCTTCTGAATCCTCTGTACTCTTTTGTGGCTGCCTAACTAACAGAAATACTGTCAAGACAGAAAACAAAGTGAGGGACAAGGGAGGGTGACACAAGAAGACAAAATTCTAAGTTTCACAGAGAACTTCACACAGAGGACCTGTGGCCATCATGGCCACCTGCACATTCTCAGTGCTGATGGCCACGGTCTTGACACCACTCAATGACCAAAATCTTGACTCTGGCAACAGATAATATATACCTATCTGTGCAGATTAATAACAGATTTTTAAAAATATTTTAACTACTTTTTATTGATATTCAAATAGAGTTGTCTCCATTTTCCCACCACCACTTTCCCCTGCCCTACCCACACCCACCTCTGACCCTCAATCCCACCCCCTTGGCTCCATCCATGGGTCCTGAAGTCTGGCCTACATTCAGGATTCATGAGAACTGCTCTTCCTTCATTCTCTCAGAGAAAACAAAAAAGCACCATTTCCCCTAAAAGGCAAATGTCCGAATGCCCAACTGCCTCATAAGGCTGCCCTACCATCACTATAGAAGTGATTAGTAAGGATTTCTTTTTGGCTGGGGGTAGTTGCCTGTCTCTTTAATCATCTTCCAGCACCATAAACTATATAAGATATCTCACCAATGAGAGAAACACACTCCAAATCAGCAGTTTGTATTAGTGAAAGCTCACTGTGCAGGTGTCCTAACATAAAAGGACTACCTCACAGTGGTGGAAAGCTCTAGTCCTGTTCCAGACAGGGAGTAAAATCCCTCTTGGCATATAGCTGGAACCCCAGTGCTATCTGAAGCAGACTATACATAACCCCAGAGGGATGGGGCAAGCATGCCTCCCTACCCTGCAAGGAAGTGGATTCCTCATTTCGTGGTAAGTTTGAATCAAGGAGGCTGAAGAAATTAATCAGGAAATATAGAATTCATATTAAAATTTGCATTAGCCCTGGCTGGTGAAGCTCAGTGAATTGAGTACTGGCCTGCAAACCAAAGGGTCACCAGTTCAATTCCCAGTCAGGGCACATGCCTAGGTTGTTGGCCTGGTCCCCAGTTGGGGGCACATTAGAGCAACCACACATTGATGTTTCTCTACCTCTCTTTCTCCTTCCCTTCCCCTCTCTCTAAAAATAAATAAATAAAATATTTTTTAAAAATTACATTAGCCTGCCCTGGCTGGTTTAGCTCAGTGGATTGAACACAGGCCTTCAAACAAAAGGGTTGCTGGTTGGATTCCCAGTCAGGTCACATGCCTGGGTTGCAGGCCAGGTCCCCAGCAGAAGGCACGTGAGAGGCAACCACATATTGATGTTCCTCTCCCTCTTTTTCTCCCTCCTTTCCCTCTCTCTAAAAATAAATAAATGAAGTCTTTTTTAAAAGTTACATTACCCTTACCCTTTTATTAAAAGAAATCACCATTCTCTAATTTTAGTCATGTGCTTTCTCTCTATTCAGAGGAATAATACTTCCCTTCTTCTGGAGCTGGATATAAACCCCATGCACTGAGAAATCTATGTGGTCCTGTACCTTTGACATAAATCACAGGCTCTGCCCAGTTTGGCCTCCCAGTCCTCTGCACCTGTTCAATCGCACTTAAATTTGCATCCTCTTCTGTTAAATTCTCACATTAGGTCGTGGTCACTACTTGCAAAGCCTCTCAGCTAGCCTCTTAAGGTAACCCTGATACATCAGTCTTCATACAACCTAACCCACACAGTGACCAATAAATGAGAAAACACACTAGTCCTCTGACTTATATGGGTAGGGAATTTCTAGAGCAGTGCAGCCTGGAGCAGGGGGACCTCATCATCACATTGATAGAATTCCCATTGGGAATAAAATTCCACTTTGGCAAATAAAAGACTAGACACCAGAAACATTTTAAGAGGACATCTTTGAAATAGTTCTCAATTAAACCATGAGGGGCCTCAGGCTTTCCAGCACATTAGTGAGGTGTTTCATGTTGGCCTTATCATTCACTCTGTTTTACAACTGATCTTCTCACTTGGATCACAATGGATGAGACATGGGCATGACTCTGGTGATAGATAATATGTACCTATATGGGCAGGCTAATAACAGATATCTTTTAATATTTTTATTGATGTTCGAATACAGTGGTCTCCATTTTCCCACCACTACCCAACCCATGTCCACCTGCCCTGCCCATGCCCACCTCCCACCCTCAATCCCACCCACCTTGGCTCTGCCAGTGGGTCCCTCATTCATGTCCATTTACATCCCTTTCCCTGCTTTCCCATGTCATTTCCTTCTCCTCTCCCCTCTGGTTACTCTCAGTTTGTTGTTGATTTCAATTTCTCTGGCTACTTTTTTCTTGCCAGTTTGTTTTGTTAATTAGGTTCCACTTAAAGGGGAGATCACATGGTATTTACCTTCACCTCCTGGCTTATTTCACTCGGCATAATGCTTTCCAGTTCCATCCATGTTGTCTCAAAGGGTAGGAGCTCCTTCTTTCTTTCTACTGCTTAGTATTTCATTGTATAAATGTACCATGGATTTTTGATCGACTCATATACTGATGGGCCCTTAGGTTGTTTCTAGTATTTGGCTGTTGTAATTTGTGCTGCTATGAACATTGGAGCACATAGGTTCTTTTGAACTGGTGTTTCAGGGTTCTTAGGGTATAATCCCAGCAGTGGAATTGCTGGGTCAAAAGGCAGCTCCATTTTAGTTTTCTGAGACAAATCCATGCTGTTTTCCACAGTGGCTCCACCAGTCTGCATTCCCACCACAGTGCACTAGGGTTTCCTTCTTTCTTCATCCCCTCCAATACGTATGGTTTGTTGATTTGTTTATGATAGCCATTCTGACTGGTGTGAAGTGGTATCTCATTGTGGTTTTAATGTGTATCTCTCTAATGGCTAGTGAGGCTGACCATCTTTTCATATATCTCTGGCCCTCTGTATGTCCTCCTTGGAGAAGTGTCTGTCAAAGTCTTCTGCCTATTTTTTAATTGGGTTATTGGGCTTCCTGGAGCAGAGTCACGCAAGTTCTTTACATATTTTGGAGACCAAATCCTTGTCTGAGATGTCATTGGCAAATATTTTCCCATATAGTTGGTTCTACTTTCATTTTAATGCTGTTGTCTTTAGCATGCAGAATCTTTTTTAATTTGATAAGGTCTCATTTGTTTATTCTTTTTTTATGTCCCTTGCTCTAGGGGACATATTGGTGAAAATATTGCTGTAACAAATATTTGAGATTTTTCCTGTCTATCTACTCCTCTAGGACTTTTATGGGATCACAATTTATACCTAAGTCTTTTATTCATCTTGGTTCATTTTTGTGTATGGTGTAAGTTGGTGGCTGAGTTTCTTTTCTTTTCTTTCTTTTTTTTTTTGCATGTAGCTGTCCAGGTCTCCCATCACCATTTGTTGAAGAAGTTATTTTGATTCCATTTTATGATTCTATGTCCCTTGTCAAAAATTATTGGCCATAGAGATGTGGTTTTATTTCTGAGCTCTCTACTCTGTTCCATTGATCCATGTGTCTGTTCTAATGCCAAAATCTTACTTTTTTAAAAAATATTTTATTTATTTATCTTTAGAGGGGAAGGAAAGGAGAGAGAGAGAGAAACAGCAATGTATGGTTGCCTCTCGTGCGTCCCCTGCTGGGAATTGGCCTGCAACCCAGGCATATGCCCTGACTGGGAATCGAACCGCAGTTGTTTGGTTCGCAGGCCGGGGCTCAATCCACTGAGCTACACCAGCCAGGGCCAAAATCTTACTGTTTCGATTACCATGGCCTTGTAATATTTTTGATGTCAGGTATGATGATCTCACCTACTTTGTTCTTCCTTCTCAAAATTGTTGTGGTTATTTCGGGTCATTTATGGTTCCATATAAATTTTTGAGGTGTTTGTTCTATATTTGTGAATATGTCATTGGTATTTTAATATGGATTTCATTGAATCTATAAACTGCTTTGGGTAGTATAGATATTGTGATGATGTTAATTCTTCCAGTCCATGAATGGCATGTGCTTCCATTTATTTGTGTCTCCCTTAAATTCTTTCTTTAATGTTGTATAGTTTTCTGAGTATAGGTCTTTTACCTCCTTGGTTACATTAATTCCTAGGTACTTTATTTTTCATGCTGCTATATCAAAAGGGATTTTTTCCTGATTTCTGATTCTGATATTTCATTGTTTGTCTAAAAAAATGCCTTTGATTTCTGAATATTGACTTTGTATCTTGCTGTTTTGCCAAATTCACTTATTAGATCAAGTATTTTTTTAGTGGAGTCTGTAGGATTTTCTATGTACACTATCATGTCCATCTGCAAACAATGATTGTTTTGCTTACTCTTTTCCAATTTGGATGCCTTTTATTTCCTTTTCTTGTCTGATTGCTGTGGCTAGGACTTCCAATACTATGTTAAATAGAAGTGGTGAAAGTGGACATCCTTGTCTTGTTCCTGATCTTAATGAAAAATCTTTTACTTTATGCCCATTACGCATGATGTTGACTGTGTGCTTCTTGTATGTGGCCTTTACTATGTTGAGGAATGTTCCCTCTATTCTCACTTTATTAAGGGTCTTTGTTGGGAACCACTCTGTCTGGTTTCAGGAGTTGTACCTGCTCCCTGTGGCTAAGGCTGAGTGAGCGACCTCTGGACTGTGAGCCACTGAGGATACAAAGCTTATCTCACTGGCAAGAGCGCTGCCTCTGCCATCTCTAGCCCCCAACACTTGGTCTGGTCAGTAGTAAATGATGGGTGACCCCTCAGAGGAGAGGCAACCCAAGCAGACACAATTTTGTGGGAAGCCATCAAGAAAGGACTCATGGGCTGCAGCAAAGTGAGGGCAAAGGACCCTCAACCCCCCCAGCTATTTTGACATAGCCTGAGTCCCCTTTCCATCTGGGAGAAGCTCTGGGAGAAGTGCTTTCTGGCTTTAATCCACTTAAGCCTGAATCTTGATGGGGAGGGGGTGCAGCCCTCTGCTGGCTAGAGCAGTTTCTGGGGTAATCAGGCATAAGAAAGAATATGTAAATTACTGTGAAACCTGCTTTTGTTTAGAATGCTCTCAATTAAATAAGGATCCAAGCAAGAAGTGAGTTTGTTCCTCAAAGTTCTATGGCTCTTTAGCTCTCTGAACCTGACTCAAAATAGGCCCTCAGAGTTCTTTATTATCTATTGTTTAGCCCTTACTGCTTGACATTGATTGATGAGCCCTACCTGTATCCCTGTGTGTTGCGAACTTAATAAATACCATTGAGGTAAGGACTCAGGGCCCTTCTCCCATGAGAAAAGCTAGTCACCTTTCCTCCCTAAGCAGATCATGTCTTGGTAGCATTATTTTCATCTATGGCCATTGCAAGTTTTATCATAAATTGGTGTTGTACCTTATCAAATGCTTTTTCTACATCCGTTGATATGATTATGTGATTTTTCTCTTTGCTTTTATGTGATCCATTATAGTTATTGATTTGTGAATATTATACCATCCTTGCATCCCTGGGATGAATCCCACTTGATCATGTGTATGATCTTTTTAATATATTGGTGGATATGTTTTGCCAATATTTTCTTGAGAATTTTAACGTTTATGTTCCTCAGCAATATTGGCCTATAGTTTTCTTTCTTTCTTATGTCTTTATCTGATTTGGGGATTAGGATGATGCTGGCTTCATAAAAAGAGTTTGGGAGTCTTCTGTCTTCTTGGGCTTTTCAAAAAAGTCTGTGAAGAATAGAGGTTAACTCTTCCTTAACTGTTTTGTAAAATTCTCTTGTGAACCCATCTGGTCCAAGGCTTTTGTGTGCCAGGAGTTTTTTTATTACTGTTTCAATTCCATCAGATGTTATCTTTGTTCCTTTCTCTCTCACTGTTTTCTTCCTCTTCTTAAAGTAGTCCCTTTAGCATATCTTGCAGAGCTGTTTTGGTGGAGTATTCTTGTAGACTTCTTTTGTCTGGGAATCTCCTTATTTGGCCTTCTATTTTAATTGAGAGCCTTGCTGGATAGAGTAGTCTTTGTTGCAGGCCTTTGTTTTTCATTAATTGGAATATTTCTTACCATTCTCTATTGGTTTGTAATGTTTTTGTTGAGAAGTCAGCTGCTCATCTTATTGGGGCTCCCTTGTATGTTACTTCCTTGTTCTCCCTTTCTGCCTTTAAGATTCCCTCTTTGTTTTTAAATTTTGCCATTTTAATTATTATGTGTCCTGAAGTGGGCCTCTTTGGGTTCCTCTTGATTGGAACCTTCTATGTTTCATGGACTTGTGTGGCTTCTTCTCTCATCAAATCAGAGAAGTTTTCCATCATTACTTTTGCAAACAGGCTTTCTATCCCTTGCTCCTCTTCTTCTCCTTCTGGTATCCTTATTATACTGATATTATTCTGTTTCATGTTATCTTGCGTTTCCCATAACCCCTGTTCAAACTTTTTAGGTTTTTTTTTCCTTTTTCTTGCTCTTTTTGGAATTTTTTTTCTACTTTGACCTCCAACTGGCTGATTCAGTCCTCTGCTTCATTGAGCCTACTTTCGATTCCTTCTACTGTATCCTTTAATTGAGAAATTGTATTCTTCATTTCTTCTTGGCCCTTGTTGATAGTTTCTATGTTGGTCTTTATGCTGACATAGTTTGTAGTCAGTTCCTCATAATTTCTCTGTAGTTTTTGGTAGTTTGCACTGAGTTCATTGGGCTTCCTTAGAATCATTGTTTGGAACTCAATACCTGATGGTTGACTTGTCTCTATTTCACTTAGCATTCTTTCTGAGGATTCCTCCCTTCCTTTAGATTGGGGGTTATTTCTTTGTCTTCCCATTGTTTGTGGTACTCTTCTTCTTTGCTTCTGTTTCTTAAATTGATCTGTTTTGACTTTCTGATTTTGCTGTGTGAACTTTTGTGATGGGAGTCCTGTGAGATACAGTGGCGCTCCTTGATCACCTGAACTTTATGTTTTTGGGGTTTCCTTTATGCCTTTTATGCTAGTTTCCTGGATGTAATTGGGTTTTGATTGCTGTTAGGTCATTCTTTTGTGTGTCCTCCCCTGCCACTGCTTGCCTGAGAGTCACTTCACTCACCACGTCTTGCGTGCTGTTTTGCTGGCACTGCCTGAACAAAACCAGTTTCCAAGAAACAAACTCACACCATAAATACAACTCCCCCCACAATCCCTCTATCAATATCTAAGGAACCAGCATTATTAAGGGTGTAACGAGATTAAGACTACTATAAGAAAAGAGAGTGGATAGGAGATGACCTACTGAAAGGGAAATGATTTTGAGAGGGTAGAGGAAGGAACACTTATAAGAATTGGGAGTTGGAGCAGTGGAAGGAAAGAAGGTAAAGTTTACCTCATGAATAAAGAAAGGGAATGAAGAGTGTGTAATGGAATATGAGAAGGGAAGTGCATACTATTAGGTTTAAACAGAAATTAGTATAAATTTATAAAACAGTATAATTTATAAATCAGAAATTTTTTCTACTAATTAAATTTATAAAATAGTATGATTCATAAATTAGTAAAAATTTATAAAGTAGTATAAAATAAAATGAAGTGAAAAAGAAGAAAAAAGAAGGAAAAATATTAAATAATTAATAAAAATATAGGAGTCAAATTGGAGAGAAAGATCCACTGGGGTCCTATCAAAAACAAATGAGCTAAAATTAATATAGATGGTATAAGAATAAGAGGGGAGAAAAGCAACAAAGAAAAGTCTGAGAAGTTCAGAGGAATGGGAAGTGATTTTGTAATGGTAGAGGGAGAGGGAATAAAAACTAGACTAAGTGAGGGAAAAAATAAAATTTTGTATGTAAAGGAAAAGAAAAACAGTAGAATGAAAAAATAAAAGGGAAGTATAAAAGATAAATAGAAGAAAGACAAAAAAGAAAAAGAAAAAAACAGGCTAAGATGGCAGAATTAAAATTTGAGTTAAAAAAAAAAAGTATGAGAGGGGTCCAGTAAAATTTGTTATTTGAAATACAGAATTAGTGAAGCTCTAGAGACAACTTTGAAAAAACAATGCAACAACAACTACTCTACCCAGAGCCAACTACAAATTTTGTCACAGGGTTAGAGAACACAGGTATTTTAATAGCTGAGCAAAAGGATGTAAAATGACCCTTGACAAGAGAATTCATTTTGACTATCTGGACAGGAGAGAAATAGTAAGAGTGTGGTATGTAAACAAGTTGTAGCTAGAGAGAATTTGAAATGAAAATATTACAAGGAAAGAGGAAGGTAAGATGGGCTAAGGAAAGGGATGGGCAAAATATATGAACTGAAATAAACTATAGTATAAAATCTAGTGACTTACTATACATAAATTTGCTGGACAAGAAATGAATGTTATAAAGCTATACAGGAAATAAAATATCTCAAGTCATGAAGAAGACCACAGTGGCTTTCATATCAGTAGTCTCTTGTATTTACCACTGTTTTTTTTTTCTTTCTTGACCTGCCTCTGGTGATGTTATATATTGACCCCATTTGACCTTATGAAGCCTGTTCAATACTTCCTGTGATCTGCTGTCATTGGCTGTCTCCTTCAATTGTTAATGTGGTCCCTCTACACTCAGCAGTCAGGTTTAAGCACCATGGAGCAGGGCCGAACCCCTCCTGTGGTGGAGGTTATCATTGTTTCCCCTCAGGCTACTGCTACTTGGATGGGAGTGGTCTGCATGAGCTGGATGGCTGCTGAGTATGGCAGATGACTCAGCATTGGAATCCCAGTGGCTACTTTCTCAGTTCTCTCCCCAAAACCTCCATCCCTAGTCTCTGTTCAAGTCTCTCTAGTTCACTCTGTCCCACCTTTGCCAGTGATCTACTGACTCTGGCTGTCTCCTTTGGTTGTTTATCTGGCCATGAGACTCAGCAGTCAGGTTTAAGCACCAAAAGTCTGGGGAAGAGACCCTCCTGGGGTTGGAGCTATGGTTTCCCCTCAGGCTACTGCCGCTCAGAAGAGAGTGGTTTGCCTGAGCACAAAGGCTGCTGCCATCTGGGGAATGACTCAGCACCAGGGTCCTGGCAGCTACTCTCTCAGTTCTCTCCCTAAGGCTTCCATCCCCAGTCTCTCCTCAGGCATCTCCAGCCCACTCTTCCTCTGCCTTTGCCCGAGCCCTGGGTAAGGCTGCAAATAAAAATTTGTAGGTTGGCCCTTTAAGCAGCCCTTGCTTCTCCAACCTTCTGTTTTTGTCAGAGAACAGCCCCGCTGCTCTTTTCACTGTTACCTTTGTACTCTTTGGGCTCTGGTGTTCTAGGCTTGGAATCCTAGCTTAGAGTTTAGACCCCAATATTCTTTGGGAGATCCAACCAGATGCTAAATTATCCCACCGGCATTGCCACCCGTGGCAACCCAGCCAGCCCTCTCAAGTCTCCACTGCAATTCTTACCAGATCAGTTGTTCTAAAGCTGGTTTTGTATGTCTGAAATTATATGCTTCTCTCTAGCTCAGTAGTTTGTTTCAGGTAGTTTCTCCACAATTCAGTTATAATTCCAGATTGGTCCTGGGAAGAGGTCGATGTGACCTCCATTCACTCTTCCACCATCTTCCTTCCTCCTCATCAAAATCTTAATAGGAATTGCTTTGAACGCATAGATTGTTTGGGGTAGCATCAACATTCAAACTAAAAAGATTTTGCACAGCAAAGGAAAATATCAACAAAATAAAAAGACAGCCCATGGAATGGGAGAAGATATTTGATGATACATCTGATAAGGGGCTAATATCTAATATTTATAAAGAACTTACAAAATTCAACACCAAAAAAAAAAAAAAAAAACCAAATTAAAAAATGGGCAGGGGACCTGAATAGACACTTCTCCCAAAGGGACATACAGATAGATGGTCCACAGACATATGAAAAGATACCCAACATCACTAAGCACCTGAGAAATGCAAATTGAAACCACAATGAGATATCACCTCACACCTGTCAGAATGGATATCATCATTAAATCAACAAACAACAGTGATGGCGAGGATGTGGAGAAAGAGGAAACTTTTTGCACTGTTGGTGTGACTACAGACTGGTGCAGCCACTGTGGAAAGCAGTATGGAGATACCTCAAAAAATTAAAAATACATCCACCTTTTGACCCAACCATCCCCCTTCTGGAAATATATCAGAAGAAACCCAAAACACTGATTCAAAAGAACATAAGCACCCCTATGTCCACTTCAGTGTTATTTTCAATTGCCATAATATGGAAGCAGCCCAAGTGTCCATCAGAAGATGTGTGGATAGGACAACTATGGGACATTAACACAATGAAATACTACTCAGCCATTAAATGGAAGAATATTTTTACCCTTTCTGACAACATGGATGGAGCTGGAGAACATCATGTTAAGTGAAGTAAGCCAGTCAGAAGAAGATATATACAATATGGTTTTTGTTCATATATGGAATCTAATAGCAAACTGAACTGACAAGGAAAATAGAGAGAGATTCATAGACAGAGAGCAGGACAACAGTTAGTGGGGGGTGTTATGGGGTGGGGATATTGAACAAAAAATAAAAAGCAATCATGAAATGGACAACAGTGTGGTGATTGTTGGGGGAAGTGGGGTAAGGGAGATTAATAGTAATGGGAAAAATACAAAAAAAATTAAAATAAGATTAAAAAAATACTTGAGCTAGATCTTGTAAGTCTGAGCAGAACTGTGACCATTGGATGTAAATGAAAATGTTGTTCCACACAGTAAAAGACAGGAAGAAATAAGAAATCAAGGGGTGTTCAGAGACAGAATAAAGAAAGTGGCTGGACACAAGCAAGAGTTTGTGTGGGCCCAATAATGGGAGCCAGATGATGAAAGGCCTTGAATATCTGCTTAAGAAATATGGACTTTGTCTTCAAGACTTTAAGGAGTTGTACATAGGAAAATTGTTAACTCATCATGCATTCAGAAGAATAGAGAATAGAAAAGAATGGATAGATTAAAAAGCTATTTAAGAGATCAGAGCCAAAATTCTTGGTATGGGAAATAGGAAAAGAAGCAAGAATAACTCCAAAGTTTCTAGGTCAAGTTACTGGGTGCTTGGTAATATCTTTAGGAAGATCAGGAGTTCAGGAGGTACATCTGAGTCATGGAGGACTCATAGCCTCTGGGTGATGCATGTGGAGGTGCCTAGTGGAGAGCAGAACAGAGAGGACACCAGAAACTGAGGGTTAGAAGTCATTAGAAAACATGATGAAGGTAAAAAATGGGAAGAATACCCCCTCAACACCACCATCACAGCATGTAGAGTGAGAGCACCATACGGTCTGGGTCGGAATAGTGGGGACTGCCAATAATTAAGGAGTAATCTGAGATAAAGGAAAGCATCAGATTTATTATTTTTCTACAAAATTTAATGCATGTGTAGTTATATCAAGTACACACGGACCCTTACAAATACTTGCAATTGTGTAAAAGCAATGAAACGTTAATAAGTGCTTACTGTGTGCAAAGTACTGTTTTAAGAGTATTGACTGATGTGAAGATTATAATAATTTGTTAAAGAATACCCTCAGCATCAAAAGAGCCTCTTGGAAGAAGAAGGACACATGAAGGTACAAAAAATGCAAGGTTATGAGCTACGTGAGTACATTGGGGTAGAAAATAAGATAGGGCTGGGGAAACCCCATGTGTGGCAACACAGTGTTGGTTGTGTACTGAATCTGCACTAGTCTTCTAACCAAAATGGAATGCAAATGAGTGTGCAGTGGGAGGTACACTTTTCAAAGCAGCAATGTGGTTGCTGTTAAAGAGTTCTATACAGATGACGGGGAGAGAAAAGATCAGAGAGAGGGAAGTGACATGGAAAACTCTGGTCAGTGTGGCTCCTGGTGGGCATGCCCAGTCCTTCACTCAGTCCTCCACATGGATCATGGGAAGACATTGCTACAGTAAAACAATTAAGTGTAAACCATTCATGGACATGTTGGAATCCTGAATTATACTCCCTAGTTGCCTCTTCTTTCTTTAACATAAGCCCTGAAGTCCTTTGCAGTGTCAGGTGCTAGAAAGCAAGAAGGGTGATGGGATATGACTATGTCACGTGCTCTGGAGGCAGGCTCTACACATACCAGCAATATTTCCCACTCTCTTCCCCACTGTTCTCTATTTATATTCTGCAGAATATAAATTTAGATTTATAATTCAGATTTTAAATTATACTTTTTAAACTGCTACTTTTTCATTTTGACTGTGGTTTCTTTAGCCATGCAGAAGTTTTTTAATTTGATGTAGTCCCATTGGCTTATTTTTTTTTCTTTTATTTTCCTTACTCTAGGAGGTACACTGGCAAAAATATTCCTAGGTGGGATATCTGAAATTTTACTGCTTATGTTTTCCTCTAGGACTTTTATGATATCATGACTTATATTTAAGTATCTTATCCATTTTGAGTTTATTTTGGTGTATGGTGTAAGTTGGTGGTCTAGTTTCATGGGGTTTTTTTGCATGTACCAGTCCAGTTCTCCCAACACCATTTATTGAAGAGACTACTTTTACTCCATTGTATGCTCATGTCCCCTTTGTCAAATATTATTTGACCATAGAGACATGGATTTATTTCTGGGCTCTCTATTCTGTTCCATTGATCTATGTCTGTTCTTATGCTGGTACCAGGCTGTTTTGATTACAGTGGCCTTGTAGTATAGTTTTATATCAGGTATTGTGATCCCTCCAACTTTGGTTTTCTTTCTCAAGATTGCTGAGGCTATTTGCAGTCTTTATTGGTTCCATATAAAGAAACCATCATCAAAATGAAAAGGGAAATGACTCTATGGGAGAACATATTTGCCAATGATACACTGGCCAAGAGTTTAATCTCCAAAATATATAAAGAATTCCTAAGACTCAACACCAGCAAGATAAACAACCCAATTTTAAAAATGGGCAAAGGACCTGAATAGACACTTCTCCAATGAGGACATACAGATGGTCCATAGACATATGAAAAAATGGTCAACATCACTAGCCATCAGAGAGACGTAAATTAAAACCACCATGAGATATCACCTCACACCTCTCAGAATGGGTGTCATCAATAAATCAACAAACAACCAGAGCTGACGAGGATGTGGGAAGAAGGAAACCCTAGTGCGCTGTTGGTGGGAATGCAGACTGATGCAGCCACTGTGGAAAACAGTATAAAATTGCCTCAAAAAATTAAAAATGGATCTATCATTTGACCCAGTGATTCTGCTGCTGGAAATATACCCTAAGAATCCAGAATCACCAATTCAAAAGAACTTATGCACCCCTATGTTCGTAACAGCACTATTTATAATAGCCAAATGCCGAAAACAGCCCAAGTGCCCATCAGTAAATGAATGAATCAGAAAACTGTAGTACATTTACACAATGGAATACTATGCAGCAGAATGAAAGAATAAATTTCTGCCTTTTGCAACTGCATGGTTGGAACTGGAGAGTATTATGCTAAGTGAAATAAGCTAGTTGACAAAAAACAAATACCATATGATTTCACTTATAAGAGGAATCTAATGAACATAATAAACTAAGTAAAATAGAACCAGAGGCTTGGGAACATGGAACAGACTAACATGTGCCAGAGGATGGGGAGGGGGGGAATAGTAGAAAGAAGGGGAAGGAATTAGTCAAAGAACATGTATAAATGCCTCATAGACTTGGACAATGGCGTGGGGATTGACTATGGGAGCAGGGTGTGGGCTGAGTGGTAGAGGACAAAGGGGAAAAAATGGAACACCTGTAATAGAATAACAATAATAAAAAGATAAACAGCTAGTAAAAACTGGGATGAATTTATGTTCAAATTTAATTGGCATGACATAGAGTTATAACATGACATACCAGGACATCTAAAGCATAGGGTAGTTTAACTTTGGATTAAAAATATTATTTTTCAAATGTTCCAAATTTATGTAAAAAAATAAAAATAAAAAAGTCCATTAGATAAAATTGAAAATTAAAACAAATAAGAGTCTCCAGGGTTATGGACAGTATAGGAAACCCAGTGACAGCTCATTAAGGGCTTTTCTCAGACCTAGAATTTATTAGAGCTGCTTGAAAAAAGGTGGCCCTTCACTTGAAGCATTCCTAGCTTCTGGATTTACAGAAAGGGAACAGTGTAGTTAAGGGAAGCTGGTGATGGTGAAAGCATGAAAAGGATTATCTTAAACCTTCATTTACATGAAAAGCACACTGTTTTTATTCAGAATCCCTGTTTATTTGGGGGTGGTAGATGGACACAATGGGAGGAGCCATTAAGACACTCAACCTCCTCCCCCTTCCCTGTTGACAGACTTTCTGATTGCAGTCTTTGCCCTGATCATTTAATTAAAAAGAAAAGTCCTATCCATTTGCTTAAGAATTAGGCAGAGGTGGCATTTATACTAAATGTCAGAGATTCTGGGAGCAGAAAGCAGTAACACTAATTGATAGAGAAGAGAGAGGCCTCATGAAAACCTTGGCAGTGAATTAATAACAAAGCTTGTGCTAGCAGAGAAGGCTCCCTGGGGACGCTGATTCCACTGTGGTTATGAGCAGAGTCTCTCTGGTTAGGGTCTTAATCCTAGACAAAGTGGATGGTCCAGAGGCTTCTCTAGCAGACTGACATGCAAAGGTGTCTCCAGCCAGTTTGGGGCATCTCCTTCTGGCACCCAGAGTACACATTTGAGGTGGTTCCTCAGTTTGTGGGAATCTTAGAAAATTGGAGAACACAATTTTTTTGGAGACTAGTTACTGCTCTCAATTTACCTTAACTAAATTATTCCATCTTTATTGCTAATTAATGGTACTTTGGTTTATTGTTTTATACATGCTAGGCTTATCCTTTTCTAAAGTTTTCTGTAAAAAAGGATTTTATTTTAATGTGTATATTATGATGTATATCACCTTCTGCTGCCCAGCTCTGTCTGAGACTGGCAAGGGGTAGTCTCCAGCAAGGAGACTAGTGTTGTTTGGTACAGAATTACATACAGGGACAAGAATGTGACCCTCTTTGCTCCACTGCTCCCTGTGTATAACAATTATGCAAATTCTCTTGTGCAGCCTTAGAATGTGCCATGCACCTTTTTAGTGGGCCTGGAAAAGCAGCCTTCCTGGAGATGATAGAAATATGATAATTAAATCATTTCAGATGATTTGAATGTAACATGGTGTTACTGTACCCTCTTTGTAGTCTGCAACTACTGTCTTAAAGAAAGTCTTAGACTCATGTCCTTCTCAGTATCTCTGGTTAGAACTTCTTATTTAAGAAAAAAGGTTGAAACTCTCATAAGAAACGAAGTTATAATTCAACTCCCCTCCATTTCCTCCAATGTGTTTGTGGCTAGTGACACATCAGGAGCAGACTATCATCCCGGGTTCCGATAAAACCATCATTTTGGCAAAACAGAACAAAACAAAAATTTGGCCTCAAGAAATCATGAGTCATCCCTGTGATCCCTCCAGCTGTGCTTTGCCCTGGGGGTAATAAATCACGCATAAATAATACTCACCAAAATTAAATGTGTGCATGTCGGATATTTCTTTGTCATTGTCCCTCACTAATAACAGTAATTTGGTTAAGCAAATTGTATTGATGTCAAATGTTCTTGGTAGGCAGCTTTCAATTAGGGAGTCATGCATTGCATCTCCAATGACGCAACCTTTCAGTCACTATTTTTTCCCTAGTCGTGTTATAAAGAATTTCTCTTCCATTAGGTTCTTGATGGCTTCTTCTTTTTGGTTTTTCTCATCTAATTCCTTTGTATATCAACACCTCATATGGCTGTGCCACTGTGAACAGCCATGGCAAGTTGTCTAGCAGTGTGGCTGTCATTGCCCAGAAAGGATGGTACTGTAATGGAATGCATCGCCCTCACTGCCATGCCAGCGGCCTCACTGAGAAGCAT
>PVKM010020312.1:0-23482 GCA_004027735.1 Carollia perspicillata | reverse complement strand
CCCAACTGGCCCAAGAGGTCCCCCATCACAGCAGGCTCCCACTACGTGCCTCTGTGCGTGCCATCGTGCATGTCCTCCTGAGTGGGTGCACAACCCTTGGCTGACAGCTCATGCGCTCAGGCAGCAGCAGGCTCAACTCTGCAGGGTTGGAGGTAGGCACATGAATTTAAGCATTTCAGGCACTGCCTGGGCAAAACACTCAGGAGAGGGTCAACGCCCAGCCTGGCTTTGCAGGATCTAGAGAAGGAATACAGTCTTAACAATTACTTCTCCACACTCCCTCCCCTACACAAACACACACACCCAAAAAGGGAACCTGAGGTGTGGAATGGGTATATCTACAGAAAAATTCTGAGAGAGCCTCAGAGTCCTATGGAAGGCAGTCACTGAAGCCTGGAGGAGGTGAGAGCTGCGTCAGGTGCATTCCAACTGTGGCTTTCAACGTGGCCCTGTAATCCGGCTGCTTGATAAATGAGCTTTTACTGAAGGACCACCACTGGATAAGAGAATCTGTTTGCAGAGTTAATTATGATTTCAGGATCATTTCTACCTGTTGTGACTAAAATTGAAAACAAAAGTATTACAAAGAAAGAATTATCAAAAACTGGCTAGTTATTTACCAATTTTCCTTTCCTTCCTGGGAAGATAGAAATCCTTTCCCAGCCAATTGATTAAGGTATGGCCAATGGCCTACATGTTCACTTATTTTAAAACAACCGCCCTAATATTCCACTCTCTTTTTGTCACCTGATTGTGAGTAGAGGGGGTTCTGTGTAACTGGAGGAGGGTGGAGGCACAAAGGAAGGGTCCTGGGTCACTGAATCATCAAATGGAGCACTATTCCCGATGAGAACCCAGGCCGTCCTGCCATGTGAGGGAAGAACTAACTTCCCGTTGTTGTCAGACCACTGCTGTACTGGGTTTGCTGGTGTCAGCAGTCAATAGACTTTGATTAATACAAGAGGCGTATCATAGCGTACGATAAATGAAGATGACATTTATCTCTAGATTTCTGACCATCACAGGTTTCCTAAAATTTTGAAGCAAGGTTCTACATAAAGTGTAAATCACTTATAGTCACTATAGGAAGGACAATAATGGAAATAATAAAATCCCTACTGATAGCATCAAACTTTGAGACTACGTTGTAAGAAGGTGGTAGTGGGTTCCCAGAGATCATTTCAAGTGCAATCTATGTGCCATGTTAAGTTTTCTCATGCAGCTCACAACAAAAAGTTGAAATGTTCTCTTCATTCTTTTAGTGCCCCGACTCCACTACTTCTTGTATATCCAGAAATATTTCAATAGAGATGATTCATTTTACTTCATTGTTTTTTGGATTCACTGACCAGGGCAAGGGAATACAAGTCGCTGATTTGAAGATGGCCTTGCTGAGTGACAGACAAAGCTTTGCATTTCTATAAGGTCTATGGCTCTGATTGTGACCTTTAGTGTTGAGCCTTTGTGGCTGAGACACAGGCGACAATTTCAGAGAAATATGCTCTTCTCTCTTAATACCCCTACTTCCCAGGTTACTCCTATACTGAGTTTCTTTCTTTTTTTAATTATTCAATCACAGTTGTCCCATTTTTCCCTTATTACTCTCCGCTGCCCTACCCACCCCCATCTCCGGCCTTCCATCCTCCCCGCCTCCACTGTCTTTGTCCATGGGTCCTTTAATACGTGTCTCTCTACTGGCAGCATTCTGATTTGCTGAAACAATTCTCCTTCTTTTCCTTTAATAAAATTGATTGATCTATTTTAGTATATATTTTTGGAGTAGTTTTTTCCAGTGTGTCACAAAAGTCATCTCTAATCTTGATTAATTATAGATTAAGTGTATAAATTAATTTGCATATTGTAGTAAACTATCCCATTTAAAATCAGAAAATGTCTCCATCTATTCTAATATTTTATGTCTCTGCAGAAAATTTTAACATTTCCTATATGTAGGTCTTGCATATTTTTCCTACATACTTTTAATTTTTGTTGTTTTTTAAATAAATTGATTATTATTGATATAATTGAGTGGTATTGAATATTTAAGTTCATTTTATATTTCTCAACTTTGCTACACTCCCGCATTTAGTCCTCATATATTTTCAGTTAAGATATTACTTTTTTTATATTTATGGGTTTTTTTGTTTTTTACTGTATATCATTTATTTCAATTCTCTGTACAACATTTTATAAAATTAATTTTGTAAAACACTGGATTAACTCTTCGATAAGCCAGGTTTTGGTTTCACTGCCATTCCCAATTTGGTTGCTATCCTTTGGTGTATTTCCTGTTTTATTTTTATTATAGCTTTCCTTCAAATTTCTTTGGGGTTTTGCTGTTTCTCCTTTTCAGCATGTTGACATTCCCATTTAATATTTGTCCATTGATGTCAGGGTTTCCCAGCCTCAGCACTATTGACACTTTGACCTGTATAATTCTTCCCCATGTGCTGGGGGCTTATTCTATGAACAAGGATTATTTAGTAGCTCCCTACCCTCTACTCATCAATTGCCCCTCTTTGTATGATAATCAAATGTGTGACTTCTATATATTGTTAAATGTGTCTTGTGGCGACGGAGAAATTATCTGATTGTGAGGCCTGTAACAGAAATTTTGAAATTAACTGAAGTTGTATAACAAATTACTCAGTGAAATTAACTTGATTTAGAGAGGGTGCAAGAAGCATTCCATGACCCCGAGAATGATCTAAAACAGTAATGATCCCTGAAGAAAATGAGCAAGGAAGATTAATGTCAGAGCTCACCTGAGTTTACAAAACTGATTAGTGCAAGCAATTAACCAACCAACTAGCCAGAAATTTAGTAGGAGATTTTAGAATGAGACAGCCATAACAGGCTTTGATAAATTTCTTCATATCGATGGTTATCTAAAAGACCATATGCATGTATAGCAGCATAAATGTTCAGAAAGATGAAAGAGGGTCCTTGTTATTTACGTATCTTTGGCTAAGTGAGAGGACTTGTGCATGAACAGAAGAGACAGAAGGGCCTGCAGATGTTAAAAGCTGAATCAGGTCAATAACTGCCTGAAGATTGTATGTGCTTCCCAATGACCACACAGATCCAATGGCCAAGTGACAAAGACTTACTGGCTCTAGGTTTGCAGATACAAACTCCAGTCAATCACGCGGAAACAGGGCTGATTCCTACAAAGCCAGGATTAACATAAAAACAAAAATTAAACAACAACAAAACACACCCAAATGAGGCATCTGTATCCATACACCACAAGGAAGAAAGGTTCTACATGAGTAGTGCAGGCAAGTCACCGAACAAACACAGGAACAACTACAATCTCAATGGGAGGATCCCAATCCAGAGTTGTATGATATCTCATATAACATAAAGTCTCTAATTCCCCCCCAAATTGGCAGACATGCAGAGGAACCACAAAGTGTGGCATGATCTTTGGAAAGAACAAAGGATGCCACTGATGGTCCCAAATGCTACCAAGTTCTCTGAGGGTCTCCAGATACTGGACTTGCCAGACAAAGACCAGAAGAACTGAAGTAACCCAAGTTTAAAGAATAAAGAAAAGCATAACAACAATGACTCCTCAAATAGAAAATATACCCTAAAGATAGAGGAATTATTAAAAAGTAAAATGAAAATGCTGGACTTAAAAAAGTACAATAACCAAAACAAAACATTCACTGAAAGCACTCAAATAGTGGCATTATTCATACTATCCAGAGTGGAAACATTTCAAGTACTCATCAGCTGGTAAGTGGATAGACCATATGTGACATCTCTGTACAATGGGATAGTACTCAGCATTGAAAAGGAATTCATATTCTCGGACCTCAAGAATGTAAAGTGAAAAATGCCAGATGTAAAGGTCAATACATTGTGTATTTGTCTGTATAAAATATCTGTATAAGGCAAATCATAGAGGAAGAAAGAATGGTTATTGCTTTGAGCTTGGAAAAGGAACCAGAATTGACTATAAATAAGCATAGAAATTCTTGTTTTAATGACAAAAATGCTCTAAATTGGATATTTATTAAAAACAAAAGGTTTAGTGCTTGCTTCGGCAGCACATATACTAAAATTGGAACGATATAGAGAAGATTAGCATGGCCCCTGCGCAAGGATGACACGCAAATTCGTGAAGCATTCCATATTTAAAAAAATAAATAAATAATAAAAAATAAATAAAAATAAAAGGTTTACTTAAAATGAATGAATTAAGTTGTAAATTCTATGCCAATAATGCCGTTAAAATATTTTTTCATACTTTTATGGCTCAATGTTCACTACATTCTCACAAACAGTAAGAATAATTACAGCATTAGTAATGATTGTATATTTAGCCTGTATTAATCATCATTACAGGCTTTTAAAATGTGTAAACACATTATTTATAACTATGAGAAAGAAACTAATAAGCATTGTGATACATAAATGATGGACAGCCAGAATTAAAATATTTGCTAAAGTATTCTTACCCAGGTAGCTTCACTCCTAAGTTCATAAACTCAACCCATGATTTTTACAATCTCCTATTGGTGTGTGTGTGCATGTGTGTGCCTGCATATGACACAAGGTAGTACTGAGTTGCATACTAAGTGGAATGTAATGATATAAACAATATACATTTTAGACTTCCTAATTGTTCCATACATATAAACACATATACACATATACACATATACACATACATATGTATGTATACTTATATATGTATATATAATCACTTTTACATTCTTTCAAGAATAAAATTTAAATAGCCAAATGAAATTTTACTTCCAGTGTAAGATTTTTAAGAAATGAAATAAAAGGTTAGCCTTTTGACTTACTAAACACTTGGGAATAATAGCAACATTTTTTTATACTTGGACTTAACCATAAATTTAAACATAATGTCTATAGTAGGTTATGATGCTACTATAATATATATCTGAAATTAAGGTGAAATTTCATACATTGTTTTCACATTTTCACTAATGTAGAACTTTAACTTCTACTCTAAAACTTATAACTAAGCCCTTATTATAAATAATTCTAGTCTACATTTTAGTAATACAAATGATCAAACCAATTGCAAAAAATATAGTTTTCTTTAACACATGCAATTTATTGCTGTACTCTAACTTTAAATAAGTTAATAAGCTTTATTATTGCCCATTAGAGGAGGTGTTTTGCTGACACTAGCATAAAATAAATAATTTATAATTAGTCAGTCTTCATAGTGTACAGACAGTGATGATCCAGGATTGGTAAAAAGAAAGAACATTTAGTGGAAAATCTTACCACGCCAATGGAAAAGTAATTATTGATGATACTGTAAGGCACTGGGTCTCCCTTCTCATCTTTATCATTAGGGATGACTTCAAACATCCACCGGTCCAACATGATTTCTGTGCTGTTTTCAATGTCTTTTAGGATTTTCATCAGATTTTCACCTTCATAACCTTAGTAAAAAAAGACATTATCTTGAGAAAAAATTCATAGGCTGTATTTATGTGTTTGAGCTTGTATTTGAGTGTGTATCATTCTTCAGTTAAGTAATCCATGTTTAAAGCAATTCTAATACACATAGAATCAATTATAATCTTATTTTACTTAGACCAAAATTTTATTTTTAGCTTTAATTTGCAGCTCATATTTCTCTCCTGTGGTGCAAATTTTCAGTGCAGCCAACTGCCAAATGAACATCTCCACTGAATACCCCCAGAAAATGTAATATCAATGTATTCAGAATGAAATTAGCTATCTCCTTCCCTATCTTTTTCCTGTGAACTCTCTCTCAGAAAGACAACACCCTCCGCCCAGGTGCTGAGGTAAGGACCCCGGAAGCATTCTAGATTAGCGTCTTTCCATAGCTCCCTCATCCTCACCCCTTCCTCCTAGTTATACACAACCACTTTCAATTTAAGTAGCAAGTCCTTTTCTTTTAAACTTGGTGCCACATCATCTCTTATTCTACATACCCGGGATATCCCCTTTCTTTTGGCTGACTTGCTTCAATTCCCTTTGCAATTTTGATACTTCATAGCACTTAATTCAGGAAGACACCCTCTCAAAATAATGGATTCTGTGCAGTGTCACAAGTTTTCAACACCAACCCTACCTGCAAATGCCATATAGGTATTTGCATCTTTCTGACTAGAACAATTTTTTACCAGGTTTACCCGAGAGTAAATGCTCAGTAAATCCACTTTGTAATGAATCTACTATAGATAGTCAACATGGCCTCAGAAGATGTTTTTCAAATATTGTAGTTTCTATTGAAATTATCTACAGGTATATAAAATTATAACTTAAACTTTAGCCTAATCCTGAAAGTGTTACTTTCCTTATCACTCGCTTTTGATGCCCTGCAATAGTTCTCTTGAAATTTACGTTTATTGTGAGAATTAAATGAGAAAAAAATAAGAAAGTACATAAAATGTCTTAGTACATGAGGTATAAGAATAGAAGATCTCAACAGTATAAGAATACTGATGATGCTAATATCAGAATTTCAAATATTGTACTAAGTTAAATAACTTATTTCTATAATTCTACACATATGGATAGACATTCTTGAGATTATATTTTGAGTTGGAACAGCATTTTCACAAATTTTGTTCTGTGTCAAACTTTGCTTTTCATTTTAATAATTTTTTGCTGAGCAAGTAAATGCCAGAGGCTATGAGTCCTCATTAGATGTGTTAGCACTCATAACATTGGGAAAACTAATTGTATTAAAAGAAAACATAATAAGCAATGTAATATGCCAAAATCCTCTAAAGTCAGATTATTTATAGCATAATTTAAAAACTATGAACCCACATAATAATATGAATATAATTGTATTCAATAGAAAAACATTTTACTGTGTAAACCATGAGACAATGATAACTAAAGTTACTTATATTTCAGGTGTTCCTTTTTTAAGTACATTTTATTGTTTATATTATTACAGTTGTCCCATTTTTCCCCATTATCTCCCCTCCACCCTGTACCCCTTTTGCTCCAGCATTCCCCCACCTTAGTTCATGTCCATGGGTCGTACATGCAAGTTATTTGGCTTCTCCATTTCCTATACTATTCTTACCTTCCTCCTGTCAATTTTGTACCTACTAATTATGCTTCTTATTCCCTGTACCTTTTACCCCATTCTCTCCCTTCCCCCTCCCCACTGATAATCCTCCATGTGATACCCATTTCTGTGAAACTGTTCCTGTTCTAGTTGTTTGCTTAGTTTGTTTTTGTTTTTTAGGTTCAGTTATTGATAGTTGTGAGTTGTTGTCATTTTGCTGTTCACAGTTTGGACCTTCTTTTTCTTAGATAAGAGCCTCTAACATTTCATATAATAAGGACTTGGTGATGAACTCCTTTAACTTATCTGTGAAACACTTTATTTGCCTTTCCATTCTAAATGATAGCTTTGCTAGATAGAGTAATCTAGGTTGTGGGTCCTTGTCTTTCATGACGTTGAGTGCTTTTTTCCAGGCCCTTCTTGTCTGCAAGGTTTCTATTGAGAAATCAGCTGATAGCTTTATGGAAACTCCTTTGTAGGTAACTGGCTCCTTTTCTCTTGCTGCTTTAGGATTCTCTCCTTATCTTTAATCTTTGGCATTTCTATTATGATGTGTCTTGGTGTGTTCCTCCTTGGGTCCAACTTCTTTGGGATCCTCTGAGTTTCTTGGACTTGCATGTCTAGTTCCTTCACCAAATTGGGGAAGTTTTCCTTCATTATTTTTTCAAAAGTTTTCAATTTTTGCTCTTCCTCTTCTCCTTCTGGAACCCCTATACCTCACATGTTGGAGCTTTTAAAGTTGTTCCAGAGGTTCCTAAGCCTCTCTTCATTTTTTTTTGAATTCTTGTTTCTTCATTCTATTCCAGTTGAATGTTTATTTCTTCATTCTGACCCAAATCACTAATTTGAGTCCCGGTTTCCTTCCTTTTACTCTTGGTTCCCTGTATATTTTTCTTTATTTCACTTTGTATAGCTATTACTTCTTCCTTTATTTTGTGTTTGTACTCGATCACTTCTGTGAGCTTCCTGATTACCAGTGTTTTGAACTCTGCATCTGATAGGTTGGCTATCTCCTCATTGCTTCTTTTCCTGGAGTTTTCATCTGTTCTTTCATTTGGGCCGTATTTCTTTGTCTTGGCTCACTTGTTATTTGTAAGGGGCGGAGCTTTAGGTGTTTGCCAGGAGGGGTCAACCCTCTTTCTGGTGTTGTGGCACTGCATGTAGGGGAGGTGACAGAGAAGGGATGATGTCATTTGGTCAGCTCTTACCCTGCTCTCAGTCACTTCCTCCACTACCCCACAAGTGATATGGGCTGATTCCTAGTTGGATCAGTTTGTATATTTTCTAGGGATGCATGGGTCCCTTCAATGAATTCTCCTGTGAGACTGGAAGTATCTCCTGCTACTGCAACACCCACAGGATTTTATAGCCAGAGGTTCTGAGGCTTTATTTCCCCATCCTGGAACCCTGAGTTGCTGGGTTGGTCTCACTCCCCAGTTATTCCTCCCAGTTTAGCCGCATGTGAATGTGGGACCAACTGGTCCTCCAGTCACTGCCTTGCCATGCATCCTCATTGACTGGGTCCTGTCTTCACCCCTCCTACCAGGATGGAAACATGTTTCTTCTTTAACTCCTTGGTTGTTGGACTTCTATACAGTTTTATTTTCTGGCACTTCTGGTTGTTTTTTGTTTTTATATTGGTTGTTGTCCTTCTTTTGGTTGTGTGATGAAGCAAAGCATATCTACCTGTGCTTCCATCTTGTTTGGAAATATCTCAGATGTTTCTTAATAGTTCAACATTTATTCTCTTATTCTTTTATTTTAAACATAATAAATAATAGCCTTCCAAATAAATTATGTATATATATTCCCTATTGAGTTAAATGATAATCAGTTAAATATATTCACTTATGTTCTAAATTCTACTTTTTAAAAAATGTTTATGATACTTTTCAGATGTAATTTTATATAGATATATAGTACACTATGAAAATATAGTACAATATACACATATAAATATATATACACATGCACACAAACACAGCAGAAATACGAGTAAATAATAATGATTTAAATAAAATATTGAGTTTGTCTTTGGGCACATTTCAGGTTAATTACAACAAGACCCAACATAACACCTGAAAAATATGTGAACCATAACTGACCAGTAGGGACAATATTAGAAATGGATTGAGTGAAAATTAATTACCAAAGCTAGATTCTACTAGGGTCACTAACTTAAAATCTTTATAACTATATTAGTTCTCAATGTGTTTATGGCTATATATGAAAAATGGTAGTATGAATTCAGCCTTATAGGTAAGTAAAAATGTTAAAAGATGGGCAGTAAATAAACCTATTTTGAGAAACCGATCTATATTTCAGAACTAATTCACAAGGGTGAACATTTACAAACTGTAGTTCCCAATTTATCATATATCTACACCCTACGTTTTTGTTTTAATTTTTGCCTGAGCTCGGTAAATAATGGTCCATAACTAAAAATAGAATTCCTAAACTCAAAAAGAGCATATTTTTGAAAAACGACTAACTAACTATGCAAGCCAACACTTATTTCCAGAAAAGAATAGTGTTATTTTGCTTCCCTTACTTTTATTTAAAGCCTATAATCACTTTAGGCTAAGAAATAAAATGAAATCATAATTAATATTTATTTTCCATTTAATAATATGCTATAATAATGCTTGAATCTATTTCAAAAGTCAGAGAAATTTTTACAAATAAAAATCATGTAAAGAAAAGCAAAAACAAATATTTATAAGTGTGATCCATCTAAAACTCTCTCTTGCCCCCTTACTCTTTACAAAATGATTTTTGCAATAATTTTGAAATTTTTATTGGACTAATTATTGCCGTAAAAATTGCAAAGTGAAAGGAAATTGTATATTTTTCAAATGCTGTATAACATCCTGTGTTCCTACAAGTATTACATTTCCAAAAATGTTAAATATATTCTTGAAAAAAAAGTTTCAAGTCAATATATTCCATTGACTCTAAGAGAGTCAAATATTTATTAGTTGAATAACATACCTTTCTCTTCTAAATGTTAAGTATAATAATAACTACATAAAATAATAAGTACAGACACAGGTCAAATTAAATAGTGTAGTATAAGAACCTGGGAACCAGGTACTGTTACTTTCCTCAAATCCTGATGAGAAATCTGAAGTGCAGTTGTTAAGGAACTTGCTCTATTACTCCCCTGGCAAGAAAAAATCTCGCTCTCATGCATGTTTTTTTTTTTAAATTAGTAAACTCTAGCCAATGGCATTTCCATTTCCCTATTTGCTCAACTTGACATCTTTCAGCCCTTTTTACTACCTCTTCTTCCCTGAAGCCCCTATGTAACTCACTGGCAAATTCTATCAATCCACCCTGAAAATGTAGTTGCAGTTTGTCTACTTGTCTCTTTTGCATTACCACCACCCTAGTCCAGTCTTTATATTCTTTAATTATGATAACTATACATTTCTCATTTGGAAAACCATAATTCTTCACATTTTCTTAAGCAGTTAATTTTGCATCCCCTAATTAATCTACGTTTGAAAACAAATGTGATTGTATCACACTGCTTTTGCTACCCTTTGTAAGTTTTGGTTTGTGCTTCAGGTTCAATCAGATAAAATTCTTATCATAACTACCAAGCCCCTGCATTAGCTGCCTCGTGATGATCTCCTTGGTCTCATACTAATCACTCCTCTCAATCCATACCTATCAACCCCTCCATGACGGCCTTGAGGGTCCTATCAGCTTTCATTTGGACCTTTCAATGCAGAAGCTGTTTCTCCCTCCTTCTATGTTCAATCCAGCTTAAATGTTACTTCATCAGAGAGGCCTTCTGGACGTCCAGCAAAAAAGTTTCCCTCATGTTTTTTCTCTAAAAATACACTCTGTTTGCTTCTTTCTTAGCCTTGGCCTCATTTTGTAACTATACATTTCACCGTTCATTGATTTATGCCTGTGTACTCAAAGGGTAGGAGCCGCTTCTTTTTTTCCTCACTCTGTGTCTAGCACCTAGAGCAGTGCCAACACACGCTAGGAAACCACAGAGAGACCATCATTAATCTATACTTTACATATACTACAATTCATGAGCCTTTGGCCAATGATAATATCTTTTTATTGTTTCATTGTTTTATTGTTGTTCAAGTCCAATTGTCTCCATTTACCCGCCACCACTCCTCTTCCAATATATCTTTAAAAGAGTTTTATAAGAAAAGAATTAACATATAAAATGGAACTTATATATTGATTTTGAGACTTAAGCCATTTATTAGTTTGGAACCAAAAATAAAATTATTAATTTTTATTTTTTAATATTGTATTTATTTATTTTTAGAGACAGGGGAACAGAAGGACAAAGGGAGGGAGAGAAATATCAATGTGTGGTTGCCTCACACATGCCCTGTACTGGGAACCTGGCCTGCAACCTAGGCATGTGCCCTGACTGGGAATCGAACCATGGTCCTTTGGTTCACAGGCCCACACTGAATCCAGTAAGCTACACCAGCCAGGGTGAAATTATTATTTTTTAAATATAAAAATATTTTTCAGAGAAATACAAGCCACATTTATGTTTTATTTCCTTTTAGTCGATATACATATAGAAGCCCTAGCAGAATACAATCATCTCATAAGCTATGGTTCATTCTAGCTATCTGTCATCTATTTATCTTCAGGTTCTATGATACTTACCCTAATATTTTATAATGTTATTTTACCAAATTATATCCACAATGAAAGTGACAAATAAATCATAAACAAAGTGTTTCCTTTAGTCCCCAACTCTGTCTGTCATGTACACATATACATATTCACAACTTAGATTTCCCCCTTCGTCCAGACACTCATGCAACAATTCGCAAATTACATTGTAAGTCAGTTACTGAGAGAGTTTGTTCAAAAAGAAAATCATCTGCCCAGGTCTCGACCCCAGAAATTTCTATTCAGCATATTTGAGGGGAGGACAGGTCACTATATTTTTAACAAGATCCCCAGGGGCTTCTGATTCACACTGTCTTAGTAGACACTTTTCAACCATCTCTAGGTGAGGTTACCTGCTAAAAATATTGACGATCCGATTCTTCCTGCTTTAGCAAAATCTAGTTTACTTTGGTACCTTCAGTTAGGTATAGCCTATTAATGACACTTCAAAATACTTCAAGCCATCATCTTGAAATTTTCTCCCCTTATTCACACTATTCCATACACAGTATTTTACTTTGATATCCTTGAATATGTCAAGTGGCTACCTCTCTCCAGTCTTGTGAACTTGATGTTCCCTTTCACAATAAAGTCCACTCCTAGGTCTACATGGTTCTGTCATCCCTCCACTACGATTCTCACTGTATCATCTTGTCATTGCGATGATGAGGCATTTCGTTATGCTGGTTATCTGTGCACTTGTTAGAAGGAAGTCTCATGATTTATATATGACTCAAAGTGCCACTAGAATTTAAGACTATTTGGAAAACAGCCTTTATTTTCAATTATTAACTCTGTGTCCCAAGGGCAGAGCACACCACCTGGTGTAAAGTGGGTTTTAAAACCTGTGTTCGTGACTAGACAAGTCATTCATTAGCCTTTACATTTTTTCCTTAGATTGTTGTTGTAACACACAACTCAGAAATTAAAAATCTGAATGTTACTTTTAGAGTTAATCCATGCTGATCTCACCTCTCACATGAGAAACATGGATATCAGAGAGGTCTGGAAGCCTGCCTGCCCAGTGACATCTACAGTTAGTATCACTTCAAAGCCCAGCACTCACTGTCTAACTCTTGGTCTACTATTTGCTTCTCTAACCCAGATTATTGTTCAGAATCATATACTATATATCTGATAGCAATTATATTTGGTAAAATCACATGGCAGTTGTAAATAAATGCTGGATTCATGGAGGGGGTGTGTTCTGTACTGTTTATATTATACTAGGATTTTCATTGTCGTTAAAGCCGTTTTACCTCCTCCCCATCGCAGGCATCTTGCTAGATCATTACCGGTCCCGAGAGGCAGAATGGCAACTGGAGGATGCTTGACTACATTAGCCTTTTCTGTGAAATTGAAAAGTAAAACAAAATAAAATTTTGATCGCAGATAGAACAGCAGTACAAAAAGATAGCTTGGAATGAAATGAAAGCATTCTACTCGATACTTATAAAGAAAAAAGTTTCTTTAGGTATATGCAATTATACATTATGATTAATCTCCATGCATTTGTAGCAATTTATAAAATGCAAACAAATAACATGATGGACAAAGTCACAGGAACAGTCAAGTCTCATGCATGCGGAAAGCCTTGTAACTGTTCTAGCCCATTTAAAAATTGTGGTTTAAGCTGGATTTAACTCCACTGAAATAAGTCAGACAGAAAAAAGCAAATACCACATGATTTCACTTATATGTGGAACCTAATGAACAAAATAAACTAACAAAACAGAAAAAGACTCATAGACGCAGAGAACAAACTAAGAGCTGTCAGAGGGGAGGCGCTTTGGGGAGCTGGGTGAAAAGGTTTTAAAGGATCAAGAAGTACAGATTGGCAGTTACAAAATAGTCACGAGGGTGTAAAATACTGTGCAGGAAGTATATTCAACATTGTAGTTGCTACGTATGGTGAAAGGTGGATACTAGACCCATGGGGGTGATCACTTCACAAATTATATAAATGTCTAACCACTGTGCTGTACACCTAAAACTTATAAAAATAATACTGAATGTCAGCTATAACTGAAAAATTTAAAGATTGAAATCTTTAAAAAAATTCTCAGGGATATAGGGATACATAACATAGTAATATGCGTACAAGAGCGCAACCAGAGTGATGGGTTAGGTTTCTACGTAAAGTCCCTTTTGCAGCATCAACTCTAAATACATTTTACTTTAAGGAATAAAATGCTTTTTTCAACAGTTGAATTCTAGAACCTAGTAAAGTGCAAACAATGTCCTTGCATTGTTTCCACCCAAGGTGCTCCTTTGTTTCAGAATAAACAACACTTAACCATGAGATCAGCGGGTTTTCTCAGAGATTCACCTTCACATAAAACAGTGCTTTGAGTTCAGAACGGGGAAGATCTCTGCCACTGTCTGAATCATTATAGGTCTTGAATGAATCTCACAACCATATATTACTTTATTTTTTCTCTCAGGTGCTCAAAGTCAGTAAGCATTTGTGTATAAAAATAAAGAGGAAATCTATTATTTAGGGATGTGCCACAGCAGATAGCCAAGGCTGACATTTTGGGGGTTAAAACAAACCAATAATATCCTGATGTGTACACTCTGAAATTCTCACAAGTCCTCAGATAGTGTACAAGCAACTCAGGTTTTTATACTTAATGAATTCTGTTTTTCTCCTTAAGTATGACATACTAATATTATTTACATCCTTTACCGGGAGGCCAGAGAGCACAATTTTTACTGTTTCTTTTTTTTTTCAGTGTCAGCAGATTAAAGTTAGATGTTTATCAAACATGTACTGGCAGTTTGTATTTATTTTAAATTTCAATATCTCAACATGTATGCAAAGACAAAACATTTTCACCTACATTGATTATACAAAAGTTTGCTTCAATTTGTATAGATAGTAAAGTTCATTTTGAGTCAATGCTTCCCTTTTTGTGAAAGGGGCTGTTTTTTTAAAACTAATTAGTTATGCAATAACTGAAATGAGAAATAAGAAGTGAATATTTGTATTGGATTTATTTCCCCATAAAGGTGAATTTATGATCTATTTTACTGAGCAATAATCAGTTCTAACAGCTGTCTATAAAAAAACATAATTTTCCTGATTGTAACTTATTTTCTTATAACTTATGTCTACCTTTTATCCTCAGTCATGTACCTGTTTTGCTTGCTTATAAAAATCTGGCTTTTAAAATTTGAACTGAGAAGCAATGTAAAATAAGATTGAAGGGTGGGTTCTAATCCCAGTTCTGTCAGTTCACAGCTACAAAATTTTGTTCATGTTTTTAAGTTCCTCAAGCCTTAGTTTCCCTATCTTGAAAATGGGATTATCAAAACTATATTGTAGAGTTGTGAGAATTAAGAGGATTGGGGTAAAAATCTTAGTGCAAGTCCTACTAGATAGGCCATGATAAATAAAAATCCGCTATAATTGTGATAATAATGATTGAGGGTGATGACATAAATGGTTGCATAGGGTCAGGTTCTCAGGTTCCATGCTTACACCAAACAAGCACATCTATCTGAAAGACTCGACAGCAAATTCTAAAATCCTCTTTGGCTCCCTCTGTAAGGCAAAGAAAAAAATGGTGCCTAATTTACAAAGAACTCTGAGGGGTTAGTAAATTCCATGAGCAATGCATGAGAAAAGAAAGATTCCAGATGCTTTACATTATGCTGTAAATTAAAAATTTTAAATATAGAATAAACTAAACCAGTGAATAGTGTGCAAACATGCTGAATGTCAGATATATCACTGTAACATCCAAACATATCAATGCATTTGTTAATAAATAAAATATACAGAATGTAAGGTTGCCACTCTCACCCCAGCCACGTTAAATATGTGTCTTCATTACCTATGCAGTCCAAAATCCACCCCACGGTTCCATCGCCTCCGCAGGCTAACACTCTGAAGTCAGCAACGTCACGGAAAAAGTTTAACCTGGAAAATAAGCACAGAATTGAGATCTTAAAATTAGGACATTTTTAGTTTGATATTCTTTGAGTTTCATTTAATAAAAGTATTTTTAGTTTGTGAAAACTGTAAAATCTCAATGATTTTACTGAGAAAATATTAAATTCTGACCTAGAATATAACTCTAAAAGTATTAACATGCCCTAAGTTAAACATTTTAATTGTATATACTCAATTCTATAATACGTATTCTTTATTTTTCTTTTATCAAGTCAAAAATTCAAATTACAGTCATTTTATTGATAGTCTCCCAGATGTGATCTGTAGTTCATATAATCCAAAGTCACATATGCTTCAGTGTTTCATTTCATAATTTTTATGAATCAAAATTCTCTT
This sequence comes from Carollia perspicillata, assembly GCA_004027735.1. Taxonomy (NCBI): domain Eukaryota; kingdom Metazoa; phylum Chordata; class Mammalia; order Chiroptera; family Phyllostomidae; genus Carollia; species Carollia perspicillata. The sequence goes on along the minus strand of PVKM010020312.1, from coordinate 7,475 downwards.
TTGAATAATTATACAAATGTGTGATTATTTTGCCACTAAACATGTCTTTGAGAGGATTCTGCCTCCTAATTACTGGGAGAAATTGAACAGGATGCTTCTGTCGCTGACTGTTTCAGGGTTTCCTCCTGCTGACTCACAGTCTGCAGACAGGAGGCAAGCGTCCCATTGTCTGCTGCCCTGGCCCGCCGTGATCGGCATCTGGGAACACCCAGCCTAGCTACTGGTCGCTGTGATAAGTTCCCACTGCTGTGGCTGTTCCTGCAGGCAGCATGCGTGTTAATGCAGCCCACTATGGGGGAGTCACCAAGGCAAGTAATGTAGGCAGTTATATACTCATACATGCCTGTTTTCTTACAGTAAGAGAATTGAAATGGGACATAAGTTTTGGAATGTAACTCTTTACCTCCTTTACCCCAGAGATAACCACTGGAAATTAATATGATATGATATGGTATGATATGATATGATATGATATGATGTGATGTGATGTGATATAATAAATATACTCAATATAATATATAATATGCAATTATGCAAGGTTTCCCCTGTATATTTATATATGCACATGGACATACACATAAATTTTCTTACACACTTATTTTTAACATGAATGGAATTATGCTATACATCCTGTTAACTTATTTGTTAAAAATTGCTTCTGAGACATCTTTCTGCGTCAGCACACAGAGTTGCCTCGTGCTTTATAGTAAGAGAATGCATTATATAGGTTGTATATTCCATGATTTAAATCATTTTCCTTAACTTAGTTTTAAACTATCTCTACCATTTCACTATGACAAAAAGTGAATACTGTATTTAACATTATTTCAAGTACAAGTTATATGAAAATGTGCATGTTTTGAAGACTAACCTTCTAGACAGGAAAGGTTCCACTATACCACCATATTACCCTTTAAATGGCTCCCACTGTACAAGGTGTAAGTGCCCATTTCTTGCAACATATAAACAACTTTATGACATTTCTTCATTAATGGTGGGAAACAGCATGTTGTACTATTGTAAAATCACACATCCATGTTTACTAGTGGGTTGAGTACATTCTTTGTAGGTTTAATAGATGGGTAACCTCTACTGTGAACTTCATCTGCAAGGACTTGCCCCTTTTCCATTTACTTCTCTTGCTCTATCTCTCAAACTCTTTACATATTATGAATGATATTTTCACTTAAATTAGCATCAATAGAAAAAACACCTTGTTAAAATAATACAAATCATGCATAAATAAAATAGAAATGTATAAAAATTTACTAAAACCCAACAGTGTAATAAGGACCACGAATATTTAGAACATAAAATTTTAAGGTATATCTTATGAAATATATTGTGAATATTTAACTTTTGTTAAATATGTTGCAGTATTTTCTTCCAGTCTATTACCAATTGTTTTGTTCCTATTATGTGATATATATTATGTATAATATAAACACCTGTGTAGTGTATAATATAAACACTGATTATGTACCCCAAGGACAGAACATTTCTGAAAAGATATTTTTCTCTGTGCTCTCTCTGAATTAATTATGGGTTATCATGTGTATGCTATAAGCGACATATTGATTACATTTTGCTTTCTTCACTAAGTACTTTTATTAAAGTCTTTTCATGTGGAAGATGTTCTGTCCATGAGTAGTTCAAGTTATTTGATTTCTACTGCTAAATGTCAGTTATTCAGTGAACACGCTTTTTAAATCCATGATATTTAATCCACGCCAATAGACATCTGGAGTAGTTAGTTTTATGCTCTTAAAAATAACTGCATTGTTGGCCCAGTTTTCTAGTGTCATGGGCAGTGGCTACTTTCAGACAGAGTTACTTACATACGACTTCTGCTTCCCAAAGTCTCTGTACCAATGCGCATGTTCACTAGTCACGCAGTTGAGATCTGACAGACCCTACACTCTCTGACTTGTAATATTCATTCTCTTCCTCAGTACTCTCTTCATTCCCTCGGCTTCCTCTTTTGGAAAATTCCTGCTTGTGTCTTTTGTCAGTTTTTCTCATCTTTTCTTCTTGTTGATTTGTACAAATTCTTTATTTGTTATTCGTTGTAATCCATTTTTGGAAATATTTACTCAAAGTTGCAAGATTTCTTATGTTTAATTAATATGTATTTTAATGAACATTTAGTTTATTATATTCAAAGTTATCAACTTTTGTAAGTGGCTAGCACTTTAGTCTGTTTTGTGTGTAAGGAAACTGTTTACTCAAAGGTCAGAAAAAATTCATATATACTCTCTTTTAAAACTTCAGTTTCACTTTTAACAGAAATTCTGTGTGGTGGTATGAAATAAGAAATACAGTATATTATCATATCCTGATATAAAATATGTAAAAGTAACCATAATCCCTATCTCACACCATCACATAAAATTATTTGTGTTGCATTGTGTATGTTCTATAAAATAATATATATATAATATTTACAAAATTTTATTGTGGTATTATGTACGAGGTACGGATCCCTTTATTCTCTTAGCCCCTGCCCTCTGCTCACTTTTTCTTCCTTCTCCTCTGTTGCTTTCTCTTTCTTCCTTCCTTTTTGATGTTGTGCACAAATTTTTAATCCATCTCTTCATTGGTGGATAATTCAACTTCCTACCATGCAAACTCCATCATGAGTCAAATCTCCATCTAAGTACACTTCTTTTCAGGTTGTCTATTCTATTTTATTCATGAATTTGCCCATCTCTGCACAAGTATCACAATCTTACAATTGCTATAGCTACATAGTAAGTCTAATCTTATAGACCATGTAGAATCTAAGATATTATTCCTTCTTTGCTTTTCTATATGCATTTTAAAGTTAACTTATCATATTCCACAAAATAAAAGGTAAAACCAATCATAATTTTAAGGTACATTATAAGTACATTATAGGTACATTAAGCCTGTAGATTATTTTCTGGAGAAATAACACCTATATAATGTAAATTAAATTCACTTGTTCATGAGTATAGGATTGTTCAATTTATTTAGATATGCTTTAATGATTTCAATAAGGTCTTTAATTTTTCACATATAGCTCATATAAAATATATTGCTTATATTTTATTAGATTTGTGGTTATTTTATAGTTTGTGTTAGTATTTTTAAAATTATTGATTTTAATGGTTTTGTTGCTTGTATATGTAAATATATTTCACTTTTATGCCTTCATGTTTTAAACAGACACATTATTCCTACTTTGTCTATTGCCTATATTTTGTTTATAAATTCATTTGGAATTTCTATGTAAACTGTGCCATTTGCTGATAACAATGGTCCTATTAGTCATCTCTAATTCTTATAATTTTTATTTCTATCCTTGTATTGTGCTGGCTGTAGCACCAATATATTGCTGAATAGATGTATTCATACAGAACCTCATATCTCATTCCTGAATTTAAATTGAATACTTTCAGAATTTCCCTATTTAGGGTGATATTTTTTGTAGGGATCTTCTTTTTCTATTCTGAATGACACATTTTATAACTTAAAAAAGTTTCCTTCCATTCTTGTTATAGTAATTTTTATTGTGACTCAATATAAATATTTTCTGCATATTTTGAGATGTTGATATGATTGATCACATTTAAACAGTAACGTTATATATTCTGCATTATTAAACCATCCTCGTAATCCTTTTATATACTTAAATTGGACATTGTTTATTAATATTGTTTACAGGGAATTGGATTTGGTTTGAAAATTTGTTTAGAAGTTTTGCATCTAATTTCATGAATACAATTGACTCACTATTTTCCTTCCTGATACCATCTCTAATTTTTTATCAGAATTATTATCTCATAAACTGTATTACAGCACATGCCTCCATTTTCTATTTTTTGAAGCATTTGTATAAATTTGAAAATTCCTTAAAATAGTAGCACGTGCATTTAAACTACCCTGGTGGTCTTTGATTTCCTTTTTTTTTTAATAGAAAAGTCTTAAAATAATTGTTTTAATTCCTTTAATAATTATTGAAAAAATTATTTTCCTAATTCTTCCTAAATTAGTTTTAGCCAGCTATATTTCTGCATTTGTCTATCTCCTGTTTTCAAATATTTTGTCATTGAAGCTTCAAAAATCTTTTAAAAATACTCCAATGACATCATAGAGCTCACTGTTTCTGGTGAACAGCTAACCATCCATTTAACTCACCATTGTTCTTCTCTGACATGATGATGTTTCATATCTGATACATAACTGTTGTCTTTAAAAATTGTCGCCATTGGTTCTTCAGCAGCATCCTACCCCAAACATGAACCCCATGGGACTGTCAATTCATTCTCTGTAAATTGATCGTTAAATGGGTTGAAAAGCTGACCTCTCTAGCTCACCCTCTCGACCCACTCAATCCACGCTATTTTCCCTGGAGATTCATTCCTTATTTCATTCAATCACTGAAGAGTAGCCTTGGAAAGTTATTTAATCATCCTGAGGATCAGTTTCCTTCACTTTAAAATGCAATTAAATCCTCCTTCATTGGGTTGATTTGAGCCCAATGTATAGGTAAAAGATACATGTAAATAAATTACACTGTATCATTCGCAGATTACAGGGTGAGGCAAAAGTAGATTTACTGTTATGAATATGCAAAAGAGTTTTTTCTTGCATTATTGTATATGAAGTTTTGTATTATTTTCCATACAGATAACTATAAACCTCCCTTTGCTATACCCTGTATTATTAATGTAACTATTATTTTTTCTTTACTAAAAGTAGTATAGATGATTTATATGCTGCTACTCCTCCATGTTCCCAACTCCCCCACCCGCAGTGATCTGGCAAAATAGTCACATGGAGAACTTTGTAAAAAGCACAGCTGGATGGACAGATAGTAAGGAGTTCTCCTACCTCCAATGTGAAACTGGAGCTAGGGGACTACTGAGAGACCTGCTTATGACCTTGGGGACAAAAAGTGCACTGAAAATGCCTCTGATTGAGAACAAGCAAATCTGATCGTTGGCAAGAGCCAAATGCTGGGCTCTCCATGGCATTCACTTGCCACTTGTTAAGCTGTAGAGACCAGCAGATAGAAGGTTCGCACTTCATACAAAATCTTAACAATGGGGAGGATGAGGGAGTGAGGAGTATTAGGAAAGAAGCCAACTTCACAGGTTCACTTGCAGAATTAGGAAGTATAAATGTTTTGCAATGAGGTAATCACACATGGCTTAGAAATTTATTTTTGCTAACTATTTTCAAGGAATTTTCTTTAAATTAAAACTTAAAGTAACTTATGAAAAGAATTAATGATTTTTTAAATTTTCCATCATTGGTTCTAGAGCATTTACTATTTTTATTCAAAATAGCTATATTTGGAAGAGATCCTATGTTAATGCATGGATTTAGTAGCTCTGTGTCAGATGCTTTTTTGTCACTATTTTTTCTTTATTTTTTTTTTATTGTTCACACCATTACAGATGTCCCCATTTTACCCGCCCTGCCTGCCCTCATCCAGCCCCGCTTCCCTGCCCTCCGGCCATCACTACACCACTGTCTGTGTCCATGGGTCATGCATATATGCTCTTTGGCTAATGCCTTCACCTTCTTTCATCCACTCCTCCCCTTCACCCTCCCCTCTTGACAGCTACCAGTCTGTTCCATGTGTCTATGCCTTTGTTCCTGTTTTGTTCATCAGTTTATCTTGTTCTTGAGATTCCACATATAAATGAAATCATCCTAATCACATTTGTTCAACAGGCAACACTACAGTGCACCATACATAAAAAAGGATGGTGATATTATAATGCTTGAGACTACAATGTGAACAAAGATATTTCATCTGAGATTCAGAGGCCTACTTTCCACTTTTAATAAGTATTAAGATAAAACTGTTATAGAAAGTGTAGGAAAGCCCTGGCCAGCGTGGCTCAGTTGGTTGGAGTGTCACTTTGTATACCGAAAGGTCGTGGGTTTGATTCCTGCTCAGGGCACATATCCATTTGTGAGTTCGATCACTGGTCTGGGTGCATACAAGAGTGCAAACAATTAATGTCTCTCTCTCTCTCTCTCTCTCTCTCTCTCTCTCTCTCTCTCTCTCTCCACCTGCCGCCACCCTTTCTCTTCTCTCTAAAAGCAATGAAAAAAATGTCCTTGGGAAAGGATAAAAAAAAAGAAAAGAAAATGTAGAAAGTCTTTATTTGTGCCTGACAATTGTATTTTTAAAAGTATGACATGAAAACTATTTTAAGAAGGAAGAGAAACTGCAGTACAGATTACATAATCTTGGAAAGTGTCTTATAATCAGATTTCTTAAACTTCAATATGTAGGAATTTCTTTTTGTTCTAATCTCACATTTTGTTATCTTAAGAAAATAAAAAACAATGCCATATATATATACTATACATATAAATAATTTGGATGCATTATTTAGAAATTAAATTGAACACATAAAATAAATACTTATATGGGTATTAACCATTATACATAGTATACAGTATATATTGTAAAATTATATTTGCCAACACTTAAATGAAACCAATGTAAGATTCATAAATATTGTTAGTACAATAATGCAGATGAGTGGTTATTTAATCTTGCATATTTCTATTCCTTTGTATTAAAGAAGCACAAGTTGAAGGATCATAAATAGCTTTATCATATGTCAATAAATCTCCTCCTTTTCTTCTTTTTTTTTTTTAGAAAAAAGTGTTTACTGCAAGAGCTTGCCTTGTTTAAGCATTCCGGGCCAGAAACATAAATAAGTGTCTCTTATTATTCAGCTCAATTCACATTCATACTCGCAATGTACGCTGTTACACATTATTCTCACAGTCACAGATCAGGTGGAGTCACAATTGCCTCACTGAAACCAGGCTACCTTTTCTGGTTTGTAATATTGCTATCATTTTTGAAACTGTACTTATCCTCTAAAAAACCAATGCTTAATCCCTTCCACTTAGTTTCTCATATCCAATTGCATCTATACATATCTTGGTATTACTGATAGTATTATAGTTGCTATAGCCAATTTGCAAAAGCTATGCCTGAAGCAGTTATGAAAACCCTGTACGATATAGTATGAAATGGAGAGGGGTTACATAGCATCTTTTTCTTTGGATATGATAATGTCAGCTTCAAAGTGGAGACTTACCAACTGTTACGTGCCTCCTGCATCATTTCAGCTTAAAATAAAAATAATTATAACCATGTCATCCCATATCATATCTTCTGTCCTCCATTTTACTAATAAAGCATAAAGTTTAGGGAAACTAGGAAATGTACCTGTTTCAACAAATTCAGTTGATCTTTTGAGGATCTTTTATAAAAGATGAGTTTATACTTGGGGAGGGGGCATTTCGTGTAGTACAATGTAATGCTGTTACCATCACAGCTAGAAATAACTTTCAGAGCATTAAAAAAATAGATCTCACAGAACTCTACATAATTGAAACATTAATGTCATTATCTCTAGAAATCTCAAAAACATCTTTTAGGCATATGCATATTTTAGAAGAGAAGAGGGGAG
>PVKM010020311.1:0-23477 GCA_004027735.1 Carollia perspicillata | reverse complement strand
TGGGGTGTGTGTGTGTGGAGGGGGTTGTTCTTATGAAATATTCCTTTTGAAATTCAGAGCTTAGAGATAGCATGAGTTTGGTGAGTATAACTTTCAAATGCATAAAATAGCAGCTTTAACTTCATTTTATGATTGGCACCAAACAATAAGCAAACTGTCTTTCTATTCTTCAAAACACAGTAGGGGCCTGACTGGTATGAATCGAGTGCCAGCCTGAGAACCAAAAGGTTGCCAGTTCAATTCCCAGTCAGGGCACAAGACTGGGTTGCAGGCCAGGTCCCCAGGAGGGGGTGTGTGAGAGGCAACTGACGGATGTATCTCTCACACATTGATGTTTCTCTCTCTCTCTTTTTCCCTCCCTTCCCCTCTCTCTAAAAAGAAATAAAGTATTTAAAATAAGAACACAGTAGAATATATGTGCATATCTATGGTGTTGGACATTCATATGTACATGCGTATGTGTGTGTTGTTCACTCAATGTAAGGCAAAGGTTTGAAAAGTTCAACTGCAAACACTAATGAATTCAGCATCCTTCAAGCTCTATCTCGTAAGGAGCAATTCTAATGACGGGCCTGTGACACATGCTCTAAGGGAATGTGACAACGGTCTCAGCCGGGAGGACTTCTGCCGTGGAGACCTGCTTTCGTCTCCCATGTGTTTGCCCAGGCTGGACAGACCTTTGGTGGCCAGGCCGGGAGCTTCAGATACTGTGTCACCCCAGCCTTGCAACAACAACCAAAGAGACCAGTGGGTCAAGGGGGCCATAAACTGGCCACAACCGATTAGATGATTACAGAGACAAGGTCACCTGAAGGGATAATAGGAAAGTTTTACTTCCTGGTAATTTTGTTTTCTTCATTTTTTTTCTGAAGGAGGTTCAGGAGGTTCAGGCTTTTCAACTTTTGTTAATTTCCCTAACATTATACGTTACTCTAGACTGGCACTGCTGCTTTTCATGCCAGCTGCCCCCAAAAAGACTCATGCAAGTTCACAGTAGGAAAAAAAAAATGCTCTTTGAAGATTACTGGAGTCACATGGAATGGCTGTGGCCTTTTGAACATTTGATCATCAGAAAATAAAGGGCAGGTAACATTCTCTTGCATGATTTTGCTTGGACCACATTCTACTAACACTTGCTCCCAGACTCACTTCCCTCATTTCCCTCCTATGTGCCTCTGTTAATTTATTTTTTCTAACACCCCCTTCATGTCTCCCTCCATGTGGTTCTTTGATCATCTGGTCATTTGTTGACTTATTCTAGTATGTAACAAACATTTATTGAACATCTACTATGTATTAGGCATCTCACTGTGATCTCTGGTCTCAAGGAGCCAACAATCAAATTGGGGTAGAGAAAAGAAAAGTAATTTACTAGACAGTTGCTGCAATGAAGCCACACACTAATGATTCCACAGTACGGCTTGCAACATTATACACTAACTCTTGCACTGTGAGTCTGCAGGTAAATGGTGGTTTGGCAGCTCGGGTTAGGTGGCTCTCTTTCAGGCCGTAGGTCTGCTGTGCTTGGCTCCAGTCTGTGAGTTGGGCTCAGATCTTTTCTGTGTGTGTTTGTTCTGAGGCCCTGGTGGAAGGGGCATGCTTTTCTCATGGCAGGTCACAGAACATAAAAACCCAACTAAACCACACAAGCACATTTAATATAATGCCTGCTGGCTTTTTAACAGCTGAAACAAGTCACATTGTCAAGCCCAATGCCAGTGGAGTAGGGAAATGTATTCCACCTACTCCAGTGCACTATAGGTCACATGATAGAGACAGGGCATGAAGAATTGGCAAGATAATCTAATCTACCACACAAATAATGACAGTAAAGTATGACAGATGGTACTAGAGAAGTATATTTAAGGTTTGGAGAAAGTACAGAGACTTATCTCAGAGGAGGGGTATGTCAGTCATGGTCAACCGGAGAAGCAGGGGCAGTAGGATAGACAGATGAGTGATAGGTGGATAGACAGTTAGTACAGGGCTTTGACTTCACACAGTTCTGGCAATAGGTTAGAAAGTCTCTGTAAAGGTTTTTCCTCTGCATCTGATGCTAAAGTTGATGTCCATGGGCCAAACAGTCAAGAAAAGAAGATGGTAGTAAAGTAGGGGGTGGGGGAGATCAAGGTAGGCTAGAACCCAGAAACACGAGCTGGCAGTGCTCAAGGATGGACTGAAACACATGCCAGTTCTTGTTGCCTCTGCCTTGGTGACCTGGAAGGTAGAGGTGAGCACACAGCCCTGGCCCAGACGTCACAGACACTCAGGGAGGGTCGTGGGAGGGCAGAGCAGTCAGAGGCCCAGCCCGTCAGCAGCAGCGGCAGTTGCTGCCCCTCGGTTCTTCCCCTCTCCTGAGGCTCTTCTGTGGCCTTCCCTCCCCAGACACACTAGAAATCACTGTGAAGTCAAGTCTGGGAAAGGTAGTTCAGCCCAGGCAGTTGGACAGATTACAGAGTCCTCACAAGGGAAATCTGATTCCAGGAGGGGAAAGAGTAGATCAGGAAGTGCTTGAAGGGAAGGTGGTATTTGAACTGAGTCTTGAAGGATGAGCAGCATGTAACCAGGAAGGAGGACTGGCAATTCAGGCAGGCGCAAGGCCTGGGAAAGGCCAGGTTCAGGAATGCGGGTGGTCCTCGTGTGGAAGCCCGAAAGCCAAAGTCCCCAGGATCACACTCCGAGTCAAAGTCAGGTATAACTTGCTGCAGCAAAGGAGCATGCCCACCAATGGTATGATGGAGCACCGAGTAAAAGGAGTTAGGAAGGGACTTAGTGTGGACATAGGGCTTGTGCGAATACTAAGAAGGTTTTAAGGAAGCAGACAGTTCTTGATTGGGTGTTTTTAGGAAGCACTGGGTATTGTTATTGACTGAATTGTGTCTCCACGCTGCCACAAATTCAAGTAATGAAATCCTAACCCCCGGTATCTCATAATGTACCTGTATTTGAAGCCAGGGCCTTTAAGGAGGTAACTAAGGTTCATGAGGTCATAAGGGCAATAGAACTGGGTCCTTATAAGAAGAGGAAGATACAACAGGGACGTATGTGCACAGAGGAAAGCCCGTGTGGGGACACAGAGAGAGGGTGGCCGTATGCAAGCTGAGGAGAGAGCCCTCAGGAGGAACCGGCTCTTCTGATATCTTGATCTTAGACTTCCAGCCTCCAGAATTGTGAGAAATAGATTTCTGTTGATTAAGCCACCCAGTTCACGGTAATTTTTTATAGCAGCCCCAGCTGACTAATCCAGGGATCTTGGTAGTTTTATCTAAAGATTAGGGAGATTAAGGCAGAGCCAGGCGTCATTGGGAAGTAAGCAGTTGGAAGAAGGGGATGTTTCATTATTTTTGTAGCTGCAGCGTCTTTGTCTTTCTCTTGTTCTACAAGAGTCTCAAAATCTGATCATTTCTGTGTTCTGTAAGAGTTGTTTATAAGTTGGAAACATGGCCTACCAGCTGCCAGAGCTGTTTCTAACTTTCTCATTGGCATATTTGGAGAGGATTCTCATTTACTGATCCAGAAATTTCACTGAATCCCCATTGCTTATTGTGTTGAATCCAGATTCCTTTGCTCAGTTAATAAGATTCACAGTCTGGCCTCACTCTTCCTAGTTTCTTTAATTTCCCTACATTTGTCAATACGTGTGCTGTTTTATTCAGAATTTCTTTTGACTGTCTCCCACATAAACTGTCTTCAGTCTGGTCTCCACTCTGTGGCCTCCCCATGTGGAATCATACTTTTTAAGATTGCCTCAAGTCGTCTTCCTCCGTGAAAGACTCTCAGATTACTCCAGCCAACTCTCACCTTTCCTTCCTTGGAGCTCTCACGGCCCATAAACTACTGCAGCAGTAGACAATCGACTGCCCTTTGTTTTGTATGGGTAAGTTCTGTCTTTCTAACGTGATCATACATTCTCTGAGGGCAGAGGCCATGACTAGTAGCTCCTTTGAATTCAACTTTAGAAAACTAACACTGTAGTCCCTCAAAAAGAAAGAAGTATAGTTGATTTGTTCCATCATTTTTTTTAACTGGGACCATACTCTGATATCTTCGTATTTCCTTTGCTACTGAGGCAGTATCCTCGACTTACTTATGTATTCAGCCAGCCAGCAAGTATTTTTGAGCACATATTTTTGTGCTCAGCGTTTGACATTTAAGCTCAATAAATAAAGCAGAAATAAATCTGGTGGGAGTTGGAGATCACCAGGAGAGTTTTGCATGAGTAGGAAACAGCATGAACAATAGCACAGAGGCAAGAGTAACCAGGCATTTGAGGACTCAGAAGAAGTCTGTGGAGAAAGCACAGTGTGCCCAGTGAGAAAACACATGAGACAGGGTTGGCGATGTGGGGAGGTCTCATGACTCTGTTATGTGGCGTGGACTTCATTTTCAGGGCTGGGGCAAAGTCCTAATGGGTTCCAAGCCTGAGGCAGCTATGGCCACATTTTGATATTAGGGACATAGCTCTGAGGAGTAGGTAGCATGGGTCAGCACTGGTGAGACTGGCGAGGGAGAGCCTCCTTGGAAACCCTGAGAGCCTGAATCAGGGTCGTGTGGGTGGTGAAAAGTCGGTGGGTTCCAGGGAAGGTACGGTTCTGCTGACTCTCACTGCCTCGCAGGCAATTTTTACTCACAAACATTCTAGTTCCTATATATTTATAGTCATCAGATCATGCTTTGGTTATGGGATTAAAAAGAGACCCAAGGTTTTGTTCATCTGGGTGAAGTTCCCTCCGCAATACACTCATGGGTACTTTTCTCTAAGTCTATGTCACTTCACTAAAACGTCTAAAATAGTTGACTCAGGGAGTGCTCTCCAAGTCCATAGTTTATAGTTCCTGACAACCTTCAGAATCCTCCTCCAGCAGCATTCACAGACACCTTCAAAAACGACTTTTGCTGTTCTGTTCTGTAAACTGGGTGCGAGGGTGCAGACGTGAAAGTAGCTCGATTCCCTTTCAAACCAGGCTGCCTGCTGCAGTTACTGCCCCAGTTCCTGACGGACTCCTGAAACTTTCAGAACCTTCCTGCGTCTTACTTGTACTGCCCTGCTTTTTCATTTAGCACCCAAACAAATAATTCATTGGGATCAGATACAGCAAGGTAGCTCAGTGCTTGACATGCATATGTTTTCTCTCCCCAGCCAAGTTTAAAACTCTTCAGTAATATGTTCAAACCTTCCTTTCACTGAAGCATCCTTCTTTGCCTTTTCTCCTCAATTTTTTATTTGCCCTGGGGTTCTGGTCCTGGTTTACTTTGCTGCCCTCGCTACTCCTCCTGGCCGATCTCATCACCCACGCAGGAAGTAGTTCTGTGCCTCCTCTACTCGGAAGCCCCGCCTGCAGGCATCACAAGCTCAGTTTATCCACAGTGGAATCATTTCTCTTCCCCCGTCTACTCTATTTTGCCTTTTTTTGTTGTTTTTTCTCCATCTTAGCAGTGTCATCATTTGCCAAATTGTCCATGTTAGAAGCATCGGGATTATCTTCCACTCTTCCGTGCTCATCCCCCCATTCAGTTGTCCACATAACGACCCTATCTTCTTTTCCCACCTCATCTCTGAGGCACAGGGAATAGAGCTAAGCCTGACTACAATCTCCAGCACTTACTGCCGGTAACTTGGGCCTTTCTTCAACTCCCGGGCTCCCAGTGTCCTTACTGGTGTAATGTGGACAATAATACTGATTCACTGGATTGCTCTGATAATGGAGTCACTCAGTCTTACATGGAGCATCTCAGACGAGGCCAACAAGTAGGCAGTGAGTGGTCCACGAGTAGGAGAACCAGCCTGGCAGGCCACGTCACCTCCTCCCTGTTCAGTGGCTTACCCACTGCCTCGGTGACTCCAGGCGTCTCTCTGTTCTCAGTTCATGCTTAATGCTGAAACCAAAGTTAACTTTCTAGAGCTGCTCGAAAACCTTTCATGGCTTCTGTTGCCAGTGCTTGGTGTGGATTTGACAATCCAAATCCTTTCTGCCTCATTTCCATCACCCCTCTGGCCTCTAGCACCTTTCCTTTGAAGATTGTGACTTAGTCATGTACTTAAAATATTTTATATATATATATATATATATATACATATATATATATATATATATATATATAAACACACACACACACACAATTATATATGACAGGAATAGAGAAGTCAAAGTAATGTTTACTATCTAGCCCTGTAGGGTGAAACAAAGTAAAATTAATACACTTTTAAAAGTGACGATCCATCTCATTAGGAACTTACTTAAAGAAATGATTGTGGTGTTTAATAGCGTTTACTGTCTTGTTTTGTTTTGAATGGCAGGCAGAAGATGCACCAAATAAGCAGATAACTTACTGCAGGTCCCCGGGGACCCGGTGAGCTAAGAGGGGAGTAAGCAAGCCTTCCCTGGGAGAAGAAGAGCAACTCACTAACTTTTCAATCTGTGGCACAGTTAACTAAAGAGTTAAACACACAGAGTAGATCTATTCCTGCAAATGAATGAAGCAAAAATTAGACCGACTTCTGACTCTTGTTCCTGGCTTATAAGGACACTGGCTTTTTCCAAGGCATCATAAAACTTATCCTCCAACTCGAATTGCCCTTAATTCTGTGAGTTTGTCTCCTTATCTCCTCGTCAGTGCCCTGTGCTACCTGCCTGCAGTTCATCAACTCCCAAATATCAGCATTATGGAAAGTGATAAGGGAAATGCATTCATTCTCTGTGTACTTCATTCTCTGTGTATACATTCAAATGGTGAGTTAAAGTTCCCAAAAAAAGTGAAGCAACAAGCTTTATCATTGCATGTCAATGCATGGATAAGGTCCTTAAAGTCAGAAACAGGACCTCCTGGTCCTTCTGTCCCCCAGGTGTTCTAGCCTACTGACTGTTCATAGTTGAGCATGGGGAGTTTTTCACCAATTGCGTTACATAGCTGTAAGCCACAGAGATTAGGTCACTTAACAAAAAGAATGCTTCTCAGAGAAATCCAGCCATTGAACAAATGTTTATTAAGTGTCTACCATATGCCACACATTATTCTAAAGTGGTGATAAAACGAAGTTCCTGTTTTTATGCAACTTAGATGCAGATGAGGGGAGAGATAATAAACAAGTATATAAGTAGATAATATAATTTCAGAGAGCGATACATTCAGAAATGTAACATTTAAAGCACCTGCACATTCTGTGAGAGCTGTGACTGTGTTATGGTTGTTTGGAAAGCATCTTTCCCAGGCCATCTGTGCTTCTCTTTCATCTCTGTCATAAAACCACATGCATTCCCATCTTGGTCTCACCTTCTAGCATGGCAGACTCGTCTACTCCACTGATGGTCTCCATTACACTTGTGCTTTTAACTTCTTTGGATTCCCTAAGAACAAAACCACTAACAAAGAGGGATCCCCAAATGCACCAAACTCTCCATGCGCTTTACAGAAATCTCTCTGACATGGCAGTTTGAGCAGGCAGAACGGTGGCTGTGTGTGCATGCGTCTGCCTTAAAAATAGCAATAATAATCTTGGCCCATCTCCTGTGCAAACGTTAATGCCTAACTTATGTATAGTCACCTCTGGCTTTCTCAAGATTTCCCATCTGCCCAAGGGTGGCCGTTGGCAAAATATTAGGCCAAAAATAATCACTCAGTTGTGAACATATTATTTGCTAAGTTATAAGAGTTCACAGACCAAAATTAGTTATTTTATCAGTGAGGCTATTTATGATGTTCTTTTCGTGGGAAATCCTTTACTTTCTTCTTTCTGTCTTCAGTAAACCTTTCCCTGTTTGCACAGAAAAGGAGTACTCTAAATCTGCTTCATAGTGTCTGTTTTTAGACTCTTTTCCTTCCTAGCAAGCAGTCACTATTACTCTTTATAATGATAGCCCTTAAATTGATCTAGTGTCTATTTTCAAGCAGCTTCTTGGAGCTCTGAGTACTTTATGGTTTATTATTTATACCTACTTCTTGATAAAGATGATACTTTCTAATTTTAAGGGGCTTCACAATTATTCTTGCTAATTGCTCACCTCCATGCCCCACTCGTCTGAGAAAACGTCACCATTTCGAAGGTGAGTTTTGAAGGCGCGCTGACTTTCCCTTCCCTCAGCTTAGGTAGGAGAGTCAGTTTGGCCCTCAGGGCCCGTGGATTTGTTACTGAGACAGTGGCCCCTGCTTCTGAAATGTGACTTGGAGGTAGTTTTTGGAGTGCTCAAGCGCAAGGAAGCCATGGCACACAGATCCTCAGATTGCCGTCAAACCCTTTCTCTACTAACGCTGCTAAGGTTTTACTAGGGCCAACTGTCAGTTTTATGTTTCAGCTTGTGATCTGTGATACCTGTGTCCTGTTGGCTGTGCAGGGTTTTCCCCTCAGAGCAAGGGGGAACACTGGCATCTGGGAGAACGGGACTGTTCTGTATTCGATTCATTCCAGCTCCCGCCAAGCGCCGCTCTGGGCTGGTCCCTGTGCAGACTGCACTGCCTTGCGCCTCTTTGCTTCTGGAGACCCTTCCTCCGAGGCTCACAAAGACAGTCAGAGGAACTCCGCGTCTTCTGCTCCATACCAGGTCTGGGTGGGAACACATCCACTAACACACAGACTTAACAACTTCACTGAGCACCTACTGTGTGTCTGTCATGCACCGAGTATGTTGGAAATCTATTTCTTGTAGACTTTGGTCACTGCTTAGTATTTACGAATTCTCTGTTGTTGTTGTTTCATCTTTTATAATCATATGGCATGTTTCTTAATTAAACCTGGTAATTTGTGGTATCTGCTGTGTCCCCCCCAAATTCACACGTTGACATCCTGATGCTTTAGGCAATAGCATTAGGAGGTAGGGCCTTTGGCAGGTGATTAGATCATGAGGCAGAGCTCTTGTGCTTGGGATCACTGCTGTTAATAAAAGAGACCCCACAGGGCTCCCTAGCCCCGTCTGTCGTATGAGGACATAGCAAGAAGGAGCCAGCTGGCACCTTGATCTTGGACTTCTCACCTCCAGAACTGCTGTTGTTGTTGACAAGCCACCTCGTCTGTGGTTTCTCGTTATAGCAGCCTGAATGGACTGAGTATCTGAAACTGACAGCTAAGAAGATTTTATGTCTCCGGTACCTCTGCATGGCAAGAGTGTTCTTTTAGGATGGGAACCTGAGCGGCATGCTAGATTTCTGTCCCACCCTTCATCAAAGGACTGATCTGTGCTCCTTGACCCTGTGTCTCCAGCACACCTCGTGTCATACACGCCCATCGAAATGGTGCTTTCTATTACTCTGGCAATGCAAATGCCCGAAGGCCAAGACAAGGCAGGCGTACAAGGCAGAAAAAAGTTGGCATCGTCAATGTTGCATTTAGAAAGTTAGCTTTTTCTTGTAGAAATTACCTGTAACGTGTGAATGCACATATAATATACCTTTAAAAGGGCTGATTCCCACCTCACCCCCGGAGTCCCACTTGGAGGTGCTTTTCCACTTTTTCCCTAACCAAGTTTGCATTACTGGCTAAGCATTTAATTTACAAAGTTAAAAACATCTTTTGGGACATAGAGAACTTCAAGATAACCTATGTTTTTGTTCTTTGCTAATTATCTCTGTAATCCTTTTGAAAAAATTTCCCTACAAAGTTAGGAATCGGAATTGTTAAAAATTAACTGCCATTGCAGATAACTCCCCCAAATAATAATTTGTCCCCTAAAGTGCTTAGTCTGCCTAGTTTTAATCCAGCCTTCATTTGAAATAATTCTTTGAAAGGAACTGATAAATACTAGTAGCCGAAATGTAACCATTTAATCAATTTTGCATTGATTCACTACATAACCTCTAAGGTTATTACTTTGGAACAGGGTGAGGTTTGTTACGCCGAACACTTAAAAGCCCCACCTGCTGGGCGTGTCCGTGAGTCCGTGGCGGCCGCCGCACGGTGGTGCTGGCGGGAGTGCAGGCCCGGGCTGGGGAGGCGCTGTGGGCTGAGGCGTTATTGCACCCTCTGTGGGCAAGTTGCTCCACCTTCTTCCCCTTGACCTTTTTCAGCTGAGATGTAACAGTACCAGCCCTGCCTGCCTGCAATGTTGTTATGGGGACTAAATGAGCTAATAAATGTGAAAGGGGCGTGAAATTTAAAACATAATCACATGTAAGGAATTCTCCGTGTTGTCCGCTGTGCCAATTAAATGACCGAATTAAAATAAAAAGTGTTTTTTTTCCCTGCATATTTGTTGAGGAAACTACATAAAGGAATTTTGAAAATAAAATACAGTTGACTCTTGAACAATGTGGTGGTTAGGGACACAGTCAAAAATCCATGTATAACTTTTGACTCCCCCAAAACGTAATTAGTAATAGCTTACTGTTGACCAGAACCCTTACCAATCACATGAACAGTCCACTGACATATATTTTGTATGTTGTATGTACTATGTACTGTAGTCTTACAATAAAGTAAGCTAGAGAAAAGAAAATGTCATTAAGAAAATCATAAAGAAGAGAAAATGCACTCACATTACTGTATGTGTTGGGAAAAGTCTACATATAAATGGACCTATGGAGTTCAAACCTTGAATATGCACAGGTCAATTGTAGTCCTCTCTCCAAAGTTCCAAGAGTTAAAAATAAATTCATCTCTTTATTTAGCTAATATTTATTAAGTACCAGCTAAGGGACAGTTATTCGATTTAGTGGATTAAGAAGTTCAAAGATTAATCGAGTGCGGACTCAGAATCAAAGATGTACAAATACAATATGCAAATGTTAGAAATAACACACCTTCTTTCTATTCATTCATTCAGCTTTACAACCACAATTTTAGCACATTTCAGCTGGTGGATGTAAGACCTTCAGTCTGTCAACAATGGAGTTTGGACAAGCACAACACTCTTACCTCTGTAGTTGTCTCATTATTTAGGTACCTAGACTGAAGAGGAAGTGGAGAGAAAATTAGATATTTAATGGTTCGAGTCAATCCCAGTCCTTGTTATTATGGGCCCATAATTCATTTCATTGTAGGAATAGCGCCATGTACCAAAGCACTGGCTGCTGATGCTAAGAATCTATATATGGATAAGCAAAAGCATTGTCATTATATGTTAGGACTTGCTTCATAGTTCAGGCCACACTAGAAATTGGATGGAAGGTTAAAAAAAGGGAGTTCTGTCTGAGCAGCGTATTCTTACCTGTCTCTAACAGACAAAACTGTGGCCTATGGCAGTTCACTCATTCTCCTTTTTATTAATAGTGGCAGTGGCAGAACACACCCAGTTTCATCACCACCTGGCTCTTCAGGTGCTTTCAAACACGTGCGCTTTTGTCGCCCCCACTTAGCCACTGGGGCCTAGAGCGCTGCAGAGAGGTGAAGTGACTGCTGCCTCAGCACCCACCCCGGGTCCCCAGGGCATGGCTGCGACCCTTTATCTCCAAGGTCTCTGGGTCTAAGCTCATTTACATGATGCTTATCTGGCTCCCAAAGAACATCTTAGGTTTTTTATACTGTCTTTCCCTGGCAAGGTCATTCCCTTTTATATGTTCACTCTATAACTCTCATAGGCTACAGTGAAGGGAGGAAATGTAAACATACCATGGTTCTAGGGACAGGGCTCTCATTTCATTATTTGACCTTTGTCAAGTTATTTATCCTGTTATCTGACTGCCTTCCAGAGATAGAGATGGTGACTGCTGTCACCTTGGCTTATTGTCCTCAGGCCAGTTGATAATCTAAGAGAGATTACTGTGTAGTGGAGAGTAAAGAACCTTCATCACCCTCCAGAAGGTCTCCATTTCTCTAGCTGTGGGGCAAGGCTAACTTCAGAGGTCAGAGATCTACGAAGATATTGGGGTGTATTGCAGGTCTTCAAATAGGAAGGAAAGGGGAGCTCACTGCTATGTCCCCCACCCCATGATTATTTCCACAAAAGCTTGAACTCCAGGCTGTTACTGAGGAGTACAGTTGTGTTGGTGGGGGACAGGCGAGGAGGTGCTTGGAGCCTGGAAGCGAGGAAACCAGCAGTCAGTGATCCAGATCTGTTTCGGACTGTGTTCTGGGTTGTTCCATCCAGGATGAGAGCATTCTTGGCTTCCCATCAGCACACACCTCCTGGAGCGGTGCCTTCGTCTGCACTTTTGGACAACTGCCCGTTCTGTCTGTAGCATCTCGTCTTTTCTGTGTGTGTTCAACTTGCTGTTTTCCTTGGCTAATCTGCACAGGATTCTTTTAATTCCAGTAAACACAAGTGCAGTGTGTATTTTCCCTGGCTAACTATATGCTAAGCCCAGTGAGTATAACGAAGTAGGGAAGCAGGTTTTTCTTATTTTGGAAAAGAGCACCCCATTGGCCTTCTGAGGGGGATGCTCCAGTGTCAGGGCTTCAGTGTGACAGACCATCTTGGCACCGCCTGCCTCCTTTACGTGCCCTGCTTCCGGCCCACAGTGGCTCTGCTCTGCAGGACCTCTGCTGAGTAGATTCGAGTTCTCTAATCTCTGTCCTCCACATCCGGGACCCAGGGTGGGACTAAGGGTCTTGACCTTGTCACTCTTCCTGAGGACAAGACTAGAGGAACTGATGAATCCAACTGTGAACTGAGTGTCCCCAAAAAGAGAAGCAAAAATGCTTTCCAGCACACCAGTCTCTCCAAATCTCCTCTTGTTGTCTGTGATGCCTGCTGATAGTTGATAACAAAAAGAAAACGTGAAATTGGCTCTGCTCGTAAATGTATAAGAGAAAGGTAAATGAGTCCCTTATTTTTCTTTCCAGTTTTTTAAAATGGTAATTACGAGAACCAACACCAGCCAGGCTTGAGTGAATGCACACAAGACCCCTATAGGCAGCACAGTGTACTAATGTAAAAATATGCCTAGACAACATAACTTGTCAGAGAGGATTGTTTCTGTTTAGTGAGTCTGCAGGAGCCCCTTTGCTCCACCATTCAGAATTTGACTAGAGAAGCGAGTGGGGCAAGAGAGAGAGAGAGAGAAAGGGAGGGAGAGAGAGAGAGAGGGAGAGCGCGCCCATTAGTGAACAGCGACTGTGGCATTGATGTTTGAGCGCACTTCTGAACTGGCTTTGTTGAGACTATCCGTGTCTCAGTGCAGAAAGCATGCGCTGTCCCAAATCCGCTGTTACTATGAGAAATGAGGAGCTGCTTTTAAGGTATGTTGTGGTGGCCTTTGTTTTAATGTATGCTTTTCTCGTTTCCAGAACTGGCTGGAACAATAATCATGCTATGAAGCAAGTAGCTTCCTTATCTTAGAAGAGAAAAAAAAAATAATCTGGAGAGGAAGAGAGAAAGAGGGAAACAAAATCGAGACCAAGAGACTGGGAGAAAGAGAGAGCGAGCAAGAGAAAGGGAAAGGACTGCTGTGTGCGAGTTCTGTGTGCACGCGTTGCCTTTTGAAAGCTTACCGTGTTTTTGCTCGCTGCGATTTGTGAGTGGCCAGTGGCTCATTTTAAAGGCTCCGAATCTAGCTCTTGGTTTGTCTTTTCCTTTGCAATGTCTAAGCCTCTTTCATTATTATGCACTCTGCATGGAATAATCACCGCAAAAGGAGCTAAGGAGACCCCATATTAGACTTGCGTTCCAAATACCGCTCTAATCTGGACTTAGCCTACCTAGCTAGTCCTTCTGTGTTACCAGGTTTGGATCACTTTACCCCGTTTGCCAAAATGTGTACCTGTTTAAATACCTCTGTTCATGCACGGCGTTCTGGGTCCCATGTATTGAAAACAAATATTTGTTTCCTCCAGCTATGTCAGGGCTCTTTCGTATACTGAGAACGAGCCTCCACTGACCTTTTGAAAGCAGAGAAAGAATTATGAGAGAATTGGCATCCTGCTTTGAGAAATGTAGTCTTTTGTTTATTTGCTAGCAGACATTGTAGCACTGAATACATCTTTGGGTCTGACAATGGGACCGGTTGAACAATGGAGCTGTCAAACTAGCTTAATGCATGTCTGGGCCTTTTTTTTTTCTTTCTAAACACCCTTTTTATCTGCTATAATCTTGTTTGTATAGACTATACAGAATGAAAGCTCTTAACACTACTTGTTTGTGGGTTTTGTGCTTTTAAAAAATTTAATATCTGCCATTCATAGAGCTTTTTGCATTTTGCAGCTATGTGGGTTGGATTAAGTTAGAGATTTATTGCTTACCTCTCTGTTAACTACAGAAAGAAACGTATTGATTGAGACTGCCTGTAATACCATTATCACTCCGGCAAACACCTTGTTATCAGACATACCCCTACAGTATTTATGCTTGGGGATTTAAAATTTGCCAATTTGGTGAACTTATGGAAGGTAGCAAGAGAGAGAAGTTAAGAGGGATATTTCTATGTTTAAGTAAATTACAATTTTTAGGCTGTATTTTCTCTCTTGACATCCAGAGAGACACGGTTTAGAAATTCAGGGGCAAGTGAGAACTTTTGCCCTTATAATTTCGGTCACAAACCATTATTACAAAACCTTTTAAGTTGTTAAGTGACAGGTCTCTATGAAACATACTGATTTCTGAAATATGGTTATGTGCTCATAAGACGCATCTCCATGCAGGACAAACATTCCTCGTGGCTTCAAACGTCTTTCTTTTATGACATAAGCATTGGTTTCTAAGGGGAATACAGTGAGACTTCAAAAAGAGAAAATGGAAAAAATCTGGTTTGAATTTCTCATAATACTGAAGTGATTTTTCTTCTCATACTAGATATAAAAGAACAGACCCTATAATATTAAATGGTAATTGATTTCCATGAAAATCATCTCACTGCGGTTGGTTTCCATAAAGGATAATTTTTACCTAACATTTTAGTGTTTTGCTTTAATTAGCTGCTTGTGCCAGAGCAATATTTTGAAAAATATTAGTAAATTTATGAAGAGAGATTAAGAACCTAATTTTTAAAAACAGAAGGGGAATCATTTTAAGGGGTAAAATTTTAAAACAGTTATAAATATTTCCTCTTTGATTATATTGTGGTTTAAATTAGTGATATTACTGGTAAATAAGGAAACAAGATGTATTCCTTATGAAAACACAGTTATGAAATATTAGCTGTTTTTTAGAGTTTGGACACACATTTCAATTTTTTAAACTTAAGTTGAAATGTTATGAAATACTTAATTCAGAATAATTCAAATTGATGTTACAGGCTAAGTAAATTGCCTTCTCAAGTATAGATTTTTTTATGAACAATATATTCAGAGCCTGGGTGGACCCAAAACGTATCTGCAGCATAATGATATTTTAAAAGTTACCCTTTGTGACTAGAGTGGATTTCAAATGCGTACTTATTATGTTCTCCTACTTCCAACGGGATCTGAACTGCTCACTCCATCGGGTGTGCCAATCACTGCTTTTAGGATGAGTTCCTAAAAGATAATTGGTGAAGCTTTATAACTGAAGCTAGCCCACAGTTGCCAGCACATCTAGATTCTGCTTTCCTGGGAAATTTTTATTCCAAAACAAAGGTTGCAAAGCAATTTTTGTGGTGGTTTGGAAGAAAAGTAGTCTCTTGTGCTTCCTAGCTCACTGTCAGTAGGACACTGAAAAAGAAAAAAAAAGATATAGCTTGGGAACCTCCATGTTGAATTTCTGACTAGATTAGAATTATTTACCTGGGATCTAGTCACTCGCACTTCTTTCTGCTCTCAGGTCCAAAAAGGAGGGAAATCCCTTCTCACTTTGTTTGCTTCTCCTGTGGTTTGATCCATTACAAGCCAGAATTCAGAGACCCCATTTCCAGCATTCCACGTACATACTTTCTTTTCTTTTAGCCTGATGGGAAGGCGTGGGAGTATTTGAAGTTGGCAAACTTGTCTACACCTATTTTCACAACAGTAACAAGATATGTAATCTGTATCCTGCCATCAGCCTCTATGTGTGATGATCCCCTTTGATAGTGACCTAAACAAATAGCAAAGTAAATTTTAATTCTAAGCCCAGACTTGCAGGAAAGGAACAGCAAAAGAATCAAACTGGGAAAATGGCTTCTTTCAATAGAGTAGCAATTGCACCCTAAGCCCGGTCACACTCAAGCCTTGGAAATACCCTCGAGATGTGTTCAGTCTAAGATCTGCACCCTCAATGTATTAGTATTCCTTTATTTGTTAAAATAAAACCTCACCATTTTTCCTTTTTCCTTTCTTTTCTTTTTTAAATATGAATGTATACAATTGTAAAATATCCTTCTGGGGCTGAAAAACAAAGAAGAGCATTTGATTAATATTCATATCTGGAACTTTACAGCAAGTACAGATTGTGCTTGAATACATAGGAAGTCATTCCAAGAGTGAATCAATACTAATTATTGTAATCAGAGGGGTTAATTAGGTGAAAATGTGGCTGATGGAAAGTTCATTGCTCACGGCCCTGGAAACACCAAGGTTGATGAAAAGAAAGGTAAAAATGCAGAAGGAAGAGTGCAGTGTGGGAGTGACTGCTCCCATTCAAGGGGTCAGTCGGGCGTTGTGGATGAGACCCACACCTTGATGTGGTGTGATCGTGGGAGTGAGGAAGTTAGACACCTCCGACGGGTTCCTGGAGAGAGACTTCTGCACGAGTCACCAAGGCTGCGGTTCCTTCCGCGGCAGCGCCTCCAGCTCCAGAGCATCTTTCTATGCCTCTGCCAGCAGTAACAAGTAGTCTGTGCAGTGGCAACAACGCTCTCGATTGTCCTTATTAGCCTTTGCGAATTTCTTTCCACATTTTGGTAATTCCTGGGGGATTTCCCCTTTCATAAAACTATTGATTGCTTCTCTAATGTTTATTGGCTTTGGGAGTTTTTCTAAACTCACAGTGACTTTTATTCTGCAGGAAAAACAAGGCAGCAGTGGTTTAGAGAGGATTAAAATCCATGGCATTTTGCTTAACTGACATTGGGAAGAGAGTGTCAGAGGAAGGAAAGCATATGTGAGGTTTTAATGTTGTAGCCCATTAGCCCATTAAGACTCGAAATGAAGTGTCCTAGAGCTGGAGCATCTTTCTGACCACGTGGTACCCATCTACAAAGATTGGACTGAGATGGAAGCCAGGCGTACATTGCAAGAGAGAGAGGAGAGAGAAAGAGAGAGAGAGAGAGAGACAGAGAGAGAGAGAGAGACAGAGAGAGAGTGAGTGTGTGTGTGTGTGTGTGTGTGTGTGTTTGAACTTCCACTCAATTCAGAATTGTGCTGGTTAACTCTGATTTGGAATGAGGTACAATTTGTTCCCAAATGTGATCTTCGGCTTTATGTGGCATCTTTTAAGAATTATCATGCACAGGTATGTTTGTCTTCTCCATAGTGTTCTTCTCACTGTGTGTCTGATCCCAAGCACATTTTCTTGTATGTCAAGACCGTCAGAGTTAACAGGAAGTGGCATCTGTGGGGAGAGGACGACACCGGCCCAGAGTGACATGTATTACCAGGACAGCTCGCGGTGCCACCTCAGCCCATTCCAAGTTGACCCACCCATGATTGGCTGTTTAGGACTGTGATGAGCCACTAGAGTTTGTGAAGCAGGACTTGCCAGCACGCCCTCAGAGAAAAAGAAACACTAGAATTTCCTTATAAAATCATTCAGTTCAACCAGCTTTGTTGTCTTGCCAAGCAGAGCTCGAGGTTTGAAGTTTTAAGGCTGATACAGCTACAATAGCTGAGGCTTTTTAAATGCCTGTCTTGAGAAAGGCAGCAGCTGCTGTCAGCAAAACCTCCACTGAAACCCTTGGATGGCCCTGCTGGTTCTAGACGGCATGTGAACCAACGAGAATAGACACAGTGGTGCCTGCTGCACACATGGTTCAGATGCTTCTCACCCCTCCCATGATGCTGTCCACCTCGGCAATTCGAGGGCTGTGGGCCCTGCAATGCAGTGGTCTTTGTCACATTGTGCTTTTTAAATATCTTGGTCTGAGACCCTAGCTCCCTTTTGGGTCCTGTGAGGTGGCTGACTGGTCCTTCAGAGCGGGTTTAAGAAGCAGCTCTGCAGGTGAAAGTGTACTGAGTTGGGGGTGGGTGGCAGGAGTTCCTAGTGGCAGCAGTCAGGATTGATTTTGACCTTCTCTCTGGAAACTGAGTTTACAGAAAGGGATGAGCTCTCATTCCAAGCCCCTGGATGTTCAGCGCCTGCTCTTCATAAACCACAGCCTTCCTCCCTCTTCCCTCTGGCTTTGGCTGCTGGCCTTACAGGTAGAAGTGTCAGTGGAAACTGATGCAATAGAATAGGATTAAGACTGGATTTTTCTTTCCCTCCCCACCTGCCAGTTCCAGGTTTAAACAAAGATTGGGGTGGGGTGGGTGGGAGTGTTATGATTGAGGTGAGGAACAACATCAGAATTTATTAGTAATCGACTCTATGCCTGGCTCTACACTGGATAGTTTCTTTTATCTAATTTAATTCTCACAGACATCCCAAAGTTAGTGATAGGCCTGTTATTCGCATTTTAAAGATTAAAAACTGAGAGAGGTAAAGCAATAGGCCTAGAAGACACCCAGCTCGTGGAGGAGGGATTCTAACTCGGAAGTCAACCAAGTCCTTCCCTGGCCAACAACTCGAAAGTATAGCAAGTGGATATTTGATACTTTAAAGTCAGATCTTCCTCTGCGGCTGCATTTCCACTGTGGATTTGATTTGGACACATCTCCTAATGTTGCCACTGTCTAACCTGTGCAATAAGAAAGGCAAAAGAAAGCAAAAAAAATCTCAGCAGTTTTTTTTGCTTCTGAGTTCTAATCCCTACTCCCCTCTTTGTCGCTACGTGTTCATGAGGTCTTTGAATTAAAGCGTCCTAAACCTCACTTTTCTCCGGCTTTAGTCTGTATAAATGGGAACAGACGTTGAAAGGAATAATGGAGTATTTTAAAGCTTAATAAATTGAAATGTGACTTTTTATCTGTATAAGGGGCCAAAACAAGTCATACTGCAATCATAACCAATCTAGCAACAAAGATGTATCGTGCTCGAGACAGGACAGAGTCTGAGCCACCCAGAAGCTCACCACAGCCAGGAACCAGGAGGAACGGCGGGTAGAAGGTAGTGAGGGCTGGAGCGCAGAGGAGGGGGCGCTGAGCTGGGCCTTGGAGGAGGCACGCGTGAGGAGGAGAGGGAAGGAGTTCTTAGGGAAAAACCCTGGCCTTATCTTTTTATTTTTTATTTTTAAAAAGCAAAACAAATCCTGAGCCTCATCACCTTTCTTTTTCAGATCCTCAAGGTCATTCATATCTCTCCTCCTTTCTAACCTTGCCATATTCCTGTGAAATAGGGCAAATGTAGCTATTAGCCTCCAGAGAGCATGGGGAGACGAAGCAATTGGGTCACGCAAAGGTTTACATTCAACGGTAGAGATCAGAGAAGAACACATTCCACATAGCTCAGGTAGATTGGTACACTAATTTGCCATGAAGATTTTGGGTAGCTTTCTTAAGAAAAAGGGGACATAAGCCTTTTTTTTCCTTAATGGATTTCGTGTGAATTAGCATCAAAAGCAAATTTAAATAAAAAGTCATTTGGGATTTTTTTTAAACCCTCTATCATGAGTTAAAAATGGCTAGAGAGTTGAACCATATTACAGGGAAAAAATAAATTTCCTGTGCTCAAAACCTTAATGTATTTCAACCTCCACGTCACTTTAATAACTCAGTTACATAATTGCTGTAGGGAAAATTAGGCTAACGCATTGTCATCTGAGGAGCATGGTAGGTTTTGATTTTTCAGCCATTCATCCCCACGAGGAAATGATGGCCAGCTATATGACAAAGGTCCAGTGATGAATCGGAAAATTAAATGACATGTTCCCGGTGTCCATCAACTCTGTGGCAGAATGAAAAGCAAAATCCAACAGGTGTGGTTCTTAAATCTTATAATCTTTTTCACGCAGTTTGAAAATAGCATTTGCCTTGAAGACTCTGGTCTGCACACACCCTATCAGATGACTTCTAATCCTTGTAACTGAAAGCTCTCTGATGGGGCTCTGTCATCATTGTGGGTAAAGTAGATTCGTGTATTTTTGTTTTACAGGACCCCAGGTTTTTGCTCTCTTAATCCCTACTTTAATTCATTTGTTCAGGAGAAGGAGTGATATTCCAGCAAACGGGGCTGTCAAACCTGCAGAAATTTCCTCTCCAGTTGAGATTTTGATTCTCGCCAAGGTCTGTCTCTGGCAACCCCACCCTCGGGCTAAAACTTCCATGTCTTTGCTTTTACCCCCACCTGTTGCTGCTTTCTCCCTGGACCCAGTGTTAGCCCTGCTACTGTATCCACCCAGCTGTTGCCACTCAGCTGTCGTCAATCGTCAAGCAGCCAACACGTGACAGTAAGATGAGCACTTTGGGCCAATTGGGAGAAACACTTTGTGGGGGTGGGAGTGTTGAAGGGCAGATTGCCAAGAACTAAAAACCTCATTCTGATAAGTATAAATTTTGTTCCTGCCGCCAGGCTGGCACCAGATAAGGGTACCTGGTATAGTCTGACAAATCTCGGCATCTTCAAGAGGCCACTGAAACATTCCTTCAGAGGCTATTTTCCTGAGTGCCTTTGTGTACAAATCACCATGCTGGACAGACAGGCCTTTTTCACCTCCCCATCCTTTCTTCATTCTTCTCCTTCCCAATTTTCACATCCAGTTCGCTCAGTTTGTGGGACACAGTCTTACATCCTGCCCCTTCCCCCTGGTAATGGCTGGAAGGCAGCCCGACTCCAGAGACAGCTGCTCCTAGGTCAGAAAGCAGCCTTGGTCAAAGCAAAGGCAAACTTGATTTCTCTGGCAGATAAGCAACCAACAAGTCACTTCACTTTTGTAGTCACCTGCCTCCTCCGACAAACAGCTGTAGAGGGAAGCTTCTGGCATTGTCTGGCTTCCCTTTGAGAGAGAAAAGGGGGAAGAGGAGAAAGAAAGAGAAAGCTGAGGGTGAGGGAAACAAAGAAGTCAGCAGCAGTGTAATGGAAAAAGAAGGAAAAAGGAAAGGCAAGTTAGAGGGGGAAGTGATGAGCTGGTTGGGCTCTGGCTCTGACAGACCCATAGCGTTAACCTTTCATCCCCTTGGAATGGAAGCTTCTGGAAACTCTAGAGGGGCACCTCACTTCCAAGCACGAAGGTATGTACGCAGAGAATGATCTTCAGTTTGAAGGCCTCTTCAGAAGGGAGATAAATTCACCATTATGTATTTTTGCTCTATTAAAAACAGATTCAGAAAAATACAAGATTGCAAAAAGCCAGTAGCAGCTGTTCTCAAGGGAGAGTGACTACTTAAAATTCCCATAAAGTGTAAAATATGAGTTTAATAATGATTTCATCTTTATTGGCATTTAATTTCACTTAAGTCGTTTTAAGACTGTGATAAAAATCTCCATTCCAGAAGCTTTCAAAGTGGGTGGGGGAATAATAAGGTGATCATTTTAAACTTATGATTGGTGATCTAAGCATTTATATTTTTAGGCAATATTTTATGGAGCTACGAAAATATATATTTGCAATGTATCACTTGAAGTTCTGGCTTTTTGCTGTTGTTGTTTTGTTTTTTTGCAAGTTGATAATGAAACTGGGTAAGCCAAAAACAAACACATGGCCACAAAGTCAGATACTCTCTTAGGTACTTAAAATTCATGTGGATTTCAAATTTATTGGCTGGAAATGATGGGAAATCCCCTTACAGGGTTTGCAGTTCTTGCTGCAAATGGCGCTGAGCACAGTGGGTTTAAAAACAAAAAACAAAAAACAAACATCTATGTTAATAAAATTTGATGTGAGAATGTGATAAGGGAAAGATGTTTTGGATTCTCCTTTGTAAAGATGAGCCAGAAGCGAGGGGGGAAACCCCTTTGTGAAGGTGGCTTTTTGCCTCGACAGAGCAGCGCTAGCTCACCCACAGTCGCGTAGCTGACGGTCTGCTTTTAAAGAGATTGTGATGTATAAGATTATGTGAAGGAACACTTTTTTTAAAAAAAATGGAGATTTGTCATAAAATATACAAGGCTGCCTGCTGGAGAAGAAAATTGTTTGGTTACAAACATCAGTCGTTATCTACCAGGCACCAGTCTCTAAGTTACAGTGGACACTGTGTGCAAAGGTGCTGGTAGGGCCGCCGCTGAGGGACTGCGTTCCCGTTCATGGTTGCATCGGGGTGACAGAAATAGGATTGTTTGATTCCAAGCAGTGCGCACTCTATGCACAAATGCATTTATTAGCACTCTGTCTCTACTGAGGTTTTTCTTTTTCTTTTTTTTTAAATGCCAGTGATAATTCAGAGCTCAAACAATCACCATTGGTCAAAACTCCATTAGAGATGAGGAATGAGAGGAAAAGGGGTTTGCTGAAACAGCACAATGCACCCGATTGCCTTGGAAGGCCTCGTATAAAAATGAGGTCATTCAGAAACTTTCCCTTGAAGTGCTTCCAATTCTTGAATTGCCTTTTGTTTGGGAAATGAATAGCAAGTTGATTAAAAAAAAAAAAAAAGGAGACAATTAGTGAAGGTAGGGGGATGGGTTGAGGGAAGAGCTTGAGGTTTTTCTACAATGAAGCTAAAACTATGAGGAAGCCGGGTCCTTCGTGGTGTCACCGACCAGGTTGTGTCCACAAGAGGAGCCTGCTGATGGCCCCATCATCCTCTTTCACTGCTGTTGATAAGATCCTTGGCTATAAAACAGCTTCACTGAACCCAAGTGCTCACCAGTGGCCCAGTGGAGCTGTCTGCCAAATAACTCAAACTGCCAAAACACGATACCTGATGGTTCATTACTGCATGAAAATTTTAAAAAGGGGTCCCATTGAGTTGCTTTCAGATTTTTACTTATTTTTTTTGCCTTCTGTCAAAGCAGTTAAATGAGAAATTTAAGCTTTTCATCAGGTGTTTTGGGTTGGGTGTTTTTGTTTTGTTTTCATTTTTAAGCTCAAGAGCTTTTGAAATTTGTATTTTTGAAAATGGCTAATGTACATGTGCTTATATTATGGAAACAAAACCCTTGGGGGTGTGTATTTGTTTCTCTCTGGTACCTACATCAAGTGCATATGCGGTTACTACATAGTTTGGCTGCCAATCTATTTAAACTCAACCAAACCCCATAAGCTTTCCTTGGTGCATGTGGTCACTGTATCCCACTTAAGAGTGATCATTTATATTTGACCCTAGTCTTGCTTCTAACTTTAAATGGTGAAGCAAATGTGCTTTGCAAACTCTGGAACACTCGAGTTGTTAAATAAGGCAATAACCTATGCACTTGTAATTCTTTCTCTATGACCTACTTACACACTACTTCACCCTCCTTATAGTATGATTAAAAGCTGCTTTGAATCCACGATGGCCTCCAGGGATTGGTGGCGAGAATTTAACAAACTGCTGAGAAGGCTTAAGTCAGTAAGAGGGCTTCCCTACAGCTTCTCCTAACTAATTCACATGCAATTAAAGGGAGAATAAAAATTTCAGAAGTGTACATGTTAATGAAGCCTTTTCTATCTCATAGAATGTTGATATAGATGGCGCTTTATTCCATAGCTGATTTGAAAACATTTTTTCCTTTTGATGAATGCAGTTATGCTCTGCCTCTGTTGTGGGCACT
>PVKM010020310.1:0-23465 GCA_004027735.1 Carollia perspicillata | reverse complement strand
AAGACATTGTACATTTTTCTCTTTCTCTCTCACTTGAATTTAAAGAGGTGTTTCTGTGACCCAGCGGCTCCACTGCTAGGAGAGTCCCTGGGATGGCTCTGATGCGAGTGCACAGGAAGACACAGACAAGGATGCCCAATGCACCATTATTTAATAACAGGGAAAAATTAGAAGTGTCTTGAACATCCATCAATAAGAGGATAAATAAGTAAGTTGCAGTAGAGTTATACAAGAAATGATATACAGCAATTAAAATGAATGAACCACAGCCACATGTATCAGCTTGGATAAATCTCAAAAAAATCATTGATAAGAAACAGCAAAAAGTAATTATATATACAGTGCCATACTATTTTCATATAGATTTAAAATGTAAAATAATAATACATATTGTTTAAGGATAGACACATAAAATAAAAGTATGAAACACTGGACAGGAAGATAGTATTTTTTATTATTTATTACAATTATTATTAAGGATCTGAAGCAAATATGGAAAATGACATTTGTTAAATCTAGATAGTGGGTCTGAACATATCTTAAATTATTTTCCAGACTTTTCTGTCAGCTTGAAACTTCATACTTGGAAAAAAGTTATTTAAGCTATTAAAGCTCTGAAGTAAAGGCACGCTTATGCATCATTTGATCTGGAGGCAAAATTTGCTTTGTAATAGAAAGGTCTGGTTCCAGTCAAACTGGCAGCAGAAGTAAAAGCTTTACTCGCATTCTCCCACAACCACATCAACATTACAACTAACCTACAGAACAACCATCATTCAGAACCAGCTGAAATGTAGCTGAACAGAAGTCCTACAACTAAGAATATACAGAAGAAGCCACACGGAGACTGTAGGGAGGGGCAGAGGTGCAGAATGGGCTGGTTCTACACCCAGGTATGCAGATAAAAATCGGAAATCCTATCTCAGCTGTGGAGGTGCCGCTGGAGGAGCGAGGGCTCTCAGCCCCACATCAGGCCTCCCTGACCAGGGTTCCTGTGCTGGGAAGAGAAGCCCCTGTGACTTCTGGCTGTAAAATCCAGCGGGGTTTGTAGCTGAATGAGACAGAAAACTGCTGGGTGTCCCAGGTGTTACATGTAAAGGGCCTGTG
The DNA here is from genome assembly GCA_004027735.1 of Carollia perspicillata. Taxonomy (NCBI): domain Eukaryota; kingdom Metazoa; phylum Chordata; class Mammalia; order Chiroptera; family Phyllostomidae; genus Carollia; species Carollia perspicillata. The sequence continues at coordinate 22,358 of PVKM010020310.1, read as the reverse complement.
TGCAGACTTACTTGGATTTACTCCCCCTGAACTCCCCTGCTGGGGCAGCAGCTTGAAAAGCACCAGAGACATATGAGGAGAACCTGAGGTATATGGCATCAGGCCAAGAGCTAGAGCAACAGCTTTCTCCCGGACAGAAGTGTAGAAAGAGGCCACTTTTCCTTTGCTCTGCCCTTCCCCACAGGGCTGGCAGATGGGCACCATATCTGTCTCTATCAACCTGGCTAACATTTTTACCTTGCCCGGGTGGTTCTCTGATACCTGGCCCCACACAAATTGTGGGCCCACCCAAGATGTTTCCAGTGGCTTTTCCATACATATGGTCTGTCTTGGCTCATGCTTCAGACTTTCCTAAAAATCTCTCAGGCAAGCAGCATCTGGCTTCAGTGAGCACCATACCTCTCACCAAGTGGTCCCAGGCCTGGCACTAGAGGCAGCCTGCCTTGGTTAACAGCTTAGCCTCTCCTGGGCATTTCCATACCCCGCGCATGTAGCAGCCCTCTACAGAATTTTTTGTAGCTCATGCTGGGTAGAACACCAATGGTAGCGGACCTTGGTGAGCACCTCCTGGGAGTCCCAGAGCCAGTGCACCCAGTAGTCAGCTTCAGATCACATCAAAGCGTCACCCAAACACCTCCCCAAACAACACAATCAAGGAGTGACCTCAGCAGGCACCAGAGCCCCACTGAAATAAGTCCTGCTCCAAGGGGGTAGGCCCCTGCACAGCTGATGTTCCCCGGTGGTTGCAACCAGTCTTCCCAGCTGATCTGCCTGGGGGTACATCCCTCCCACTGATGTGTCAAAAGCAATCAAGGCTCAACTACAACAGGAATGTGTACTCAGGCCACACGGGGTGGGGCACACACTTGGAGTACCCAGCTCTGGTGAATGGAGAGGCTGTGCCACTAGACCTTACAGAACACCTTCTATATTAGGACACTCTATCAAGTCCAGGGGATGTAGCAGTTCTACCAAGTATACAGAAACAAGCAAAGGGAGGCTGCCAAAATAAGGGGACCAAAAATGTCCCAAATGAAGGAACAGAACAAAACTCCAGAAAAAGAACTAACTAAATGCAGATAAGCAGTCTCCTAGATGCAGAGTTCAAAACACTGGTTATAAGGATGCTCAATGAACTTAGGGAGAGAGTAGATGAACTTAGTGAAAACCTCAACAAAGAGATAGGAAATGTAAAAGTAGAGCCAGAAAACATTAAAAAAGTAGCAGTCAGAAATGAAGAATACATTAACTGAAATGAAGAATACATTACAGGAAATCAACGGTAGAGCAGATGAAGCAGAGGATGAAATCAGAGATTGAAAGGTAAGAAAGCAGAAAACACCCAATCAAAACAGCAAAAATAAAAAAGAATCCAAATAAAACAAGGATAGTGTAAGATGTCTCTGGGACCACTTCAAGCATGCCAACATTCACCTCATGAGGGTGCCAAATGGAGAAGAGAGAGAGCAAGAAATTGAAAACCTATGTGAAAAAGCAATGATGGAAAACCTGGTGAAGGAAATACACACACCCATTCAGGAAGCACAGAGAGTCCCGGACAAGATGAGACCACAGAGGCCCACACCCAGACACATCATAATTAAACTGCCAAAAGTTAAAGAGAGAATCTAAAAGCACAAGAGAAAAGCAGTTAGTTAACTACCAGGGAGCTCCCATTAGACTTCCAGCTGATCTTGCAACAGAAGCATTTAGGACAGAAGAGAATGGCATGAAATATTGAAGGTGATGAAAAGCAAGAACTTACAACCAATATTACTCTACCCAGAAAAGCTATTATTTAGAACCCGAGAACAGTTAAAGAGCTTTCCAGATAAGAAAAAGCAAAGGAGTTCATCACCACCAAAAATTAAATGAAATGCTAAAGGATCTTTTTTAAGAAAAAGAAAAGGAAAAAAGATGAACACTAAAATGGCAATAAATACATATTTATGAATAATTGAACCTGAAAAGCAGAATAAATGAACAAGCAGAACAGAAACAGACTCATAAATACAGAGAGCATTCTGAAGGTCACCAGATGGAAGAGAGGCTGGGAGGATGGGTGAAAAAGGTGAAGGGATCAGGAAAAACAAACTGGTTGGTACACAATAGTCATGGGGATGTAAAGTACAGCATAGAAAATATAGTCAATAATATTGTAATAACTACGTGTGGTGTCATACGGGTGCTGATTTATCAGGATGGTCACTAGGTAGATTATATAATGCCTAACCACTTGGTTCTACACCTGCAACTAATATAATAATGTATACCAACTGTAATTAAAGAATAAAAATTATATATATATATATATATAAACAGGCCCATATGGTCCACACTGAGGGACAAATACAAACCTAAACTTTTGTCAGGTGGCTGAACCATTAAAATTGGCATAAAGGATTTGCTATAAAGTTAGGAATACAATGTTCAATTAAAATTTTATATGATTTAAATAATAGTGAATTAAAGGTGTTTCACATAATAAAACAGCTTTGCGTTTTAAAAACATGTGGCAAAATTTTTTCTCAATTTCTTTTTGTTTCTTGAATTAACTAAAAAAATGACAACAGTAAATATGCTCCTTTTTGGAAGTCAAGCAGCATAGAGACAGTTACAAAAGTTACCAAGTTCTTGTGTTCTAATGATACCCCCATCCCACAAGTTAACCAAAATTAACAGTTTGATATATATCCCTTTCTCCCTTTCTCTATGTGTTTAAAAAATCACTTTGTGGACTTTTTAAAACTAATTCAATTTTTATAATTGAAAATACTTTGTTTTTATTATTACCAATGCAATGCATATTCATTTGAGAAAAACACAAAACATGCAAATGAGCAAAAGCAAGGTGAAATAAAAACATTTAAATGGGTGTTCATTTTCATTCAGTTTGAAAGCACTTTATATTGAAATCCTGAATCAAAAGTTTGGGACAAATGCCATTTGCCAGCTGCAGGTGGCTAGCTTCATCTACAATCGTTGTTTGCCGTGAGAGACCCTAATAATCCTGGGAGAGTCATCCAGAATGCTTTCCACTTCAAGCAAGGTAAAATTTGGGTTGGTAAATCACCAATCATACCCTGAGGTCCAAGGTGGAGTGCCACTCTTGTCCCCCAAACTGCAGCAGGGGGTATGGTCAGGGACAGGATGCTCCCACTCCATTCCACCAGGCTGCTTGACAGCTGTGGCCCATTTGTCCTGCTTCACTCCTCCTCACTCCCCCCATCCTCCTGTCACTGTCCTTTCTCTTCTGTCCTTCTCTCCACCTCCTTCCTCGCCCCACTCCCTTCCTTTCTCCAACTGGCAAAGGGTCCATGTCACTCCCCTTTTGGGTAACTAGAGCCCTTCAGCTGTTCACATCCCTGTTTGGAAAGACATCTCAGTGTTTTCTGAGGCTCCTCATACAGCCAGCTTCCCACAAGGCTTCATCTGTGAAAGCAGGAAGCTGACTTAGATTTCCTTACAAGAATTTGCAAGAGCAATTCAAAGCTTATCTTAGGTGCTTTAAAAAATCTCTCCAGAATTGTCCAGTCCCTTTCTGAGACCTATATTTCACAATAAATCTTTCCCCTATTATAGTTTGGGGGCTCCATCATGTGGCCCTGGAGGATGTATGGGGCCCGGGAGCTGCAAGGAAAAGATTCAAAGTCCGTGTTGTCTCTCCGGGAAGAGGAGGGCCCAGAGACAACTGTAGGATGGTAGAGTGGGATTTAAGAAACAAGAAAACACTATGGACATTCTAGGCAAAAATGATCACTAACCCCTACCTATAAAGAGCATCAAAAATTGGAGGGGGGACCTGCCTGGCTGATCTGATGGCCATTTTTCTTCTTTCTTTCTTCCTTTCTCTTCTTCTTCTCCTCCTCATCCTCCTTCTCCTTCTTCTCCCCCTCCATCTCTCTTTCTCTCTCTGTTTGCCTCCCTCTCATAGTTCTACTTAATCTTAAATGCTCTTTTACAAAACAGATTATTTGGAAATGGGCTAGCTTCACCAGGCTTGTCCCAAGTTATTTGGATAGGCTTTCCCAGGACAATTGGAGGTATAAAAAGCCAACAACTCCCACAGAAGGTCAACAGCAATAGTGAACCCTAGTGTAAACCATGGAATTTGGGTGATGATTATGTATATATGTAGGTTCATTGACTGTAACCAATGTAGCACTTTGGTGGGGGATGTTGATAGCGGTGAGGCTGTATTTGTACGTGGGGGAAAGGTATGTAGATGGAAACTCTCTGTACTTTCTGCTCAATTCTGCTGTGAACCTAAAACTTCTCTAAATAAAGTCTATTTAAAAATTTCAAAGTCAATGACTACTGCTAGGTGGTAGAAACACACCCTGTACCCACCTGTACAACTTAGCTATTAAACACACAAAGACAAAAGGGGAAAGAAACAAGAACTTTAAAGACAGTCCCCAAGGTCTAATATCAGCACACACCTAGTAATCATGTGGGGACAAGGAGCCTTGGACAGGGGACACATTCACTTGCTTGGTGCCAGGAACATTTGGCATTATCATTTTACAAAGGGAGATGCAAGAATGTCTTCATAATCCAAGGCTTGGTCTCCCCCTCCTTAAACCCCATGGGGAAAGAAATCTGAGGACAGAATGATCTTGCTGGGTATGTCCTTCTGACATTACAAATCTGGCTGAGAGATTGAGTCAGAGCTGCAAATCCCATCGAGGCTGTTCTCAGAAACCAAGTGATGGGGTCACCTCACCTCAGTTGATCTACCTGACCCTGGGCTTCTCCACTGACCCTGACAAAGGAAACATAACTATCAATCATATTCTTCAGTTATTTATAAGATATTATTACTATTATGTATTATTATGACCTCAACATTCATTGAGTACTCAGTGTGTGCTGGTCAACATTTGGTGAGTGTGTAACACATTCTCGTATTTGTTCCTATGTTTCTGGTCAAGAAAGTACTACTCTTATCTCTTTTTTTTACAGATAATGAACCTGAGGTTTATGGAGAATTAATAATTTTGTAAAACCATAATTATAGTAGGTTTTGGGGCCAAGAAAAAAGCTCAGGTTTGTGACACTCCAAAGCCCACATTCTTACCACCTAGTCATGATCTCTGGGTCTCAGTAATACAACAAGTATAAGGATGAGCAGAAGAGGCATTTGGGTTTTAGTAGTGGTTCATCTATTTCACAGTGTCCAGAACTGGCCTAATTGAAAAGACTCTTTGTCTTTCGCCTCTACATGGCTCTCCACATTATTTTGTGCTCACTCTCCCCACCACACCCCATACAATAGCCACCCTGGACTATGTACTTTTCTCCACACTTTTCAAGCTTTCTTCTATCTCCGATTGATATATACTGCTAATGTGATTCCACATGCTGGGATTGTGCTTTCTCTGTTCTCCATCTGGCAGAGCCCCCTTTCAAGAATAAATTCCAATGTTGTCTCCTCATCAGAGAAACCTTTCCTAGGCTTGCAAGAACTACTTTTCCTCTATGTATTGTGTTTTCACCACATTGTATTAGACTGTCAAATCTAGCCCCTTTATCATAGTGTTCTTTATCATTTGTGGTTATGTCTGTCCCTCCCACTAGACTCTGGAAAGGGTTAGTTGTTCATCTCTTGCCTTATCTTACTCATCTCTGTAGTAAGTACTAGCACTATTGTACTAAGTGAATACTGGGTGCTCAAAATATCTATTGTATGAGTGAATGTGTAAAGTGAATTTAATTGGAAAATATAATTAGGACTCTAGAGATTCTTGTTTTGCATTTGCATTTGCAGACCCTAAGGTTCACAGTTATTGACTCAGAGTCATAGTACCAAAATAACAAAATAATTAAATACAAAAGCTAAATTAGAACCAGTGTTAGTCCATTGAGCAAACCCTCTGTCTTAGCTTATATCCTCCTAGTTGTGAATTTTGTTCTTATGAAAACTAATCAAGTTGGAAAGAATATTCTGAAAATTGGTTTTATTTGCTGACACATAAGATCTAGTGGGAAGATTTTTCATTCAGAAGGATTCAAGGAGACTTTCCTCATCTATTGACTTCTAAGAGTCAAACATGCCTTCCTCAGACCTCTTGAGAAAGAAGGGAAATTGCTTCTTTTGGAAATAAGTAGAAACCAACTACAAATAAGTTTTATTATAACAATGCAGCAAATAATAGTCTTTCACAATGCGCCCTTGTGCTGCTGAATGGGTCTTTCCAGTTTTTTCCAAATTGGGTTCTACATCAACCAGAGACACTACCAAGTGTACTTGTACCAGGGCACATTGGTTGCCTGGCCCAGAAGCCATCTGGACTATGGGTTCTGGGAGGGTGGAAGTCTGCTGATGTTGGAGGGCGGACAAGGTTTTGGACGTGTGCAGCAGGGAATACTTCTGGAATTCAGCTGCCAAACTGGCCCCCACGTCAAATGGCAAAATGGTGTGTCAACTGATTAGATTCAGCGTTAATATGTGTCTCTGTCTAAGCTCAAACTGTATGCCAGGCATTGCCCTCTCAAAGAGTTAATAGTGAGCTGGTAAAATAGGGCTAAACCAGGAGATTTGGACCTTGCCATTTTATCCTCTGTCTCTTCTTCCCACCCTCATCAGTTCTATAGAATTATTATACACAAAATATTAAACTCTGGCCACTACACTAGGTCACTGTTGGACTTGATATTTTAAGTTGAGTGGTGATAACAACTAAATTGTGTGCTAAGAAATACTCAGCCCAGGTTACCTGTTGTTACTGAAAAAGAAAGCCTAACTATGGGTTTAGCTTGGCCCATAACTCACATGACACATTACTGGTTCCTGGATGTTCACTGTGCATGCAGTCCAGGTGTGGGCTGCCATCCGCAGGGGAACAGCAGCAGAGTGGGTTTGAAGAGACGTGAGAATCCTTTCCAGGAAATATTACTCCTAAAGTACCCACTTATTACTGCTTAGAAAAATTTGACCCTTTTTTAGGGTCACTATAGTGTCTTGGTCTCACTGGAAAAAGAGCATGAGAGTTCTCCATCCACTTCCCCATGTGAACGAGTGGCCATGATCTCTACTACCATATAACCCTAAACAGTGACACTAGAAAGAAGTAGAACACTTTCCTAGTAAATTTAAAAAATGTTTAGAATAAGAGCATTTGAGATCTTGCTGTCCAACATATATTGTCAGTCTGGCTCAAATAAACTGAACTCTTATAAAAAATAAAAAATGAAAAAATGTTTAGATAGTTTACGTTTCTTAGAGTTCCACCGAAAGCTGAAGTAGGCCTACAGTTACAACCATTGTTGTTGTTTGAGATGAAGGTTTTATGGAGCTTCACTGTTTCAACAAAGCTTTTGTTTATATTCTGTATTCTACACTGATCCTACTACATCATTGCTTCTAGGAATGGATGGCCTCCTCGGTACACTGAAAACACCACACCACTAGGGATTATGCTGAAGGGCCGCAGCACAACCACCTCCATGAGAAAATGCAGGAGCCCTGGATTACTACAACAATAAAACCAGCAGCGGGGGAGGTAAAACGACGTCCCGCTAATCTGATGGAACGCTTTGTCCACATTCCAAAAGCTTGAAAGAGGTGCCAGCTTTGTGGTCCTACTACAGTAGTGAGGGCAGGGGCTGGTCATGGTGCATAGCATAGTGTTTCCACTGCCGCCTGGGTAAAATGTAACATACCATGACTCGGGCTTCCCGCTGCTGAGCCACGCCGTAGGAATTGCCTGAATTTATTGGGTAGCTTCCAAACGTTTCAAACATTTCATATATGAGGTCTCACTCGTGTGTACAATGTTTCTCTAAAAAGGAAGTGAGTGTCCCGTTCTTACTTCACTGAACAAAGTGTAGCAGAGATTAGGAGTGCACTGGCTCAGCACAGGTTAACATTTAGGAAAGGAAGGAGTTCTTTTGTCCATTCTGGCTCTGCTGCAAAATTGCTACCAGATCAGACATAAGTCATTCAGTTACTGAATGAGCACCCATCCACTCATTCATTGATTTGAGTGTCTATAATATGCCAATCAATGTATTATTAGTCATGAAAAGCAAGACAGGCATGAAATCCACCCTCATGAAGATGACAGTCTGTCAGTCTTATTATATGTTAGGTGCTGTAGGGGAAATATAGCCATCTTTTAAAAATGCTTTATTTAGAGGAAATTTATAATTACCCACTTGCCAAGCTCATTTCTGCCTCAGGACCTTTGCATTTGCTGTTCCTTCTGCTTAATGTTCTTTTTCTACTTTTGCCTGACTAGTACCTTCTATCATTCAGATTTCAATTCAAATGCTTTCTTTTCACAGAAACCTTCTTTGAGCATCTTATTTCTTGTTATCCCTCTCTCCTCCTCAGTCACTTTATGACATCATCTTGCTTCATTTTCTTCACTCTTCAAAATTATTGCATGTATCTGTGTACCTGTTCATTCTGTTTCACACACTTGAATATAAGCGCCATCGGAACAGAACCTTGTTTGTATCCCCAGAACATAAAGAGCACCTGGCATACAGTAATTGCTCAACACACATTTGCTGAGGGCATGTACAATGCAACATTCCACAGAGAAATACCTCATGAGTAGAAGAGAGAAAGTTTTATAAACACTCAAAGGAACATGAGTGTGGTCAGCCGGGTTGATCAGCAAACCCTACCTGAAAAATTTAGACTGGGATCTGGATCATGATGAATAAAGAAAAGGTAATGTGGCTGGACCATACGAGGGTGGGTCGAAAGGACATGAGCAAAGGAGTCAGAACAGGAAGGACTTTGTAGAGTGGCTGGACCCAGAGCTCCTGAAGCAAGCAGTCTAAAAGGATAGGTTGGACCAGCCTACGGAGAGGCTTCAAATCCAGCTGCAGGAAATATTCCTCAAGAGGAGAAAGAACTAGAGAACATTCAGTTGCATTCCCATCGAACAAAGCCAACAGTTGTTTGTTGCTGTTTAAAGAATAACAATCCACCTTTCTTAGAAAATGCCATACAGTATTCAGACATCCCATTTCCTACTTACGATATAACTAAATCAGTGGGAAGCTAGAGACAGGATGAATAAATCCATCCATAGCTGGCTCCTCCAGGCTCTCTCAAACTTGCCAAGGTGTTGGGAGAGATGGGGACATGGAGAGGGCACAGAGTGGTGGGGGGTGTGCTTCCCTGGGGAGCCTGTGAGGCAGGTGTTCATAGTAAAGGTGTGCATAGCACATTTAGGATCAGGCTCAGTACGTAAGGACCGCAAATCTATTGGCAGCTTGGAGACTTAATACTACGGAGCTTCACTTTAATGGGGACTGACCACCATTTAAGGCAGTGTAGAGTAAACTAAAGAAGGACAAGTAAAAACTGTCATTCTGTACCATTTTGAAATATCAGAAGGAAAACTGATTAAAATTTTAGGAGTAAAAAGATACCCTATTTTTGCCCCTTTCTTCTTTCAAAACATAAAAGAAAGAACCCTCCTCTGAATGGTCAAGTGGAAAACCCTGACAAAGGGTCTGTGCACCTGTGAAGCACGAATGACCCTGCAGAACTTAAAAAAGAACCTGGCGCATCTAACGGCAAATGGGTGACACTTGAAGCTTCCTTGACACAGGTCAGCTTCTGTTTGCAGCTCAGCGAACCACATGCTGCATTCACTCACTCCTCAAGGATCACTGCTCCTTTCCAAGTACTAAGATGTCAGCGAAAATCTACCTTCTGGGGAAATTTAATCTGTGGGAGATGAGCTGCTGACACTCATAAAAATAGCTTTCAGACATTATGACTCCTCCGGGACACGTCAGAGAAAGGGGTCACAGAGCCCAGGGCAAAAAATAAAGCTATTTAGGATCCTCAACGATCAGGCAGGCCAGAAACTCTCAGCCCAGGAGGGCTTCAGGGCATCTAGAAATTCCATGAAACTGAACAAAAATTTTCATGCCTTTGTGGAAATTTTTTTTCGGGGGGACTTTTAATCAGATTCTCAAGGGCCATGACCAAAAATGATGAAGAACCATCAAATTAGTATATTATCTCCATAGATATATTTTTCACTCTCAAAATTGTTTTTCATTGCTGAAGAAATATACAAATCTTATTAGAAATTTTAAAATTATAGATAGGTCTGAAGTCTCTTTCACATTGCCATTCCAGATCTGTTCCCCCTCATTCTAGCCCCCTACAGAGGTAATAATTGTTCTATTTTTCTATGTATCTTCCTAATTACACACCCAGAGAAAGTTTTATTTGGGTGTGTGTTTTTCTTAGCTTAAATGGTACCACATGTATATTTCTGTAACTTGCCTTTGAATTCCACAAGGTCTCTGGGAGAGCTACTCCACAGTAAGGCCGAGCTTGGTGTCCTTAGTGTTCCTCTAACCGATGACCATTTTGGTAGTTCCTGATTTCCCCCATTACTAGAAGCAGCCCAATGAACACCTTTGTAAGTGTCTGTTTATGCACTGGGACAAGTCACTTCTCTAGGAGAGACGCTGAGAGGGGAAATTTCTTGGTATTTTAAATGTTCAATTCAACTTTCAAATTTCTCTGTAAAGATATATTGGTTTACCCTTTCACTAGCCATATATGAGGATGTTTCCTATCTCCTACTGCCACACTAGGATGATCAATCTTTTTAATTTTTATCAACCTGTAGGATAAAAAATATATTCCTTGTTATTTTCATTTGCATTTCTCTAATTGTGAGGTTGAATACCTCTCACATGTCTTGACTGTATTTCCTTTCAGTGATTCCCCTGTTAGAAGCACAGTGGTTCTCACACCTAACTGCATGTCAGAATCATCTACAGGGTTTAAACTACAATTGCTAGGTCCTGCCCCCAGAGTTTCTGATTCAGTGCATGAATGTGCATTTCTAACATGTTCCCAGGTGATGCTAAAGCTGCTGCTCTGGGGGTCAGACTTTCTGAAAACCACGAAACTAGAGGAATTGCCTGGTCCTGCACCTAGCCAGTGTCCTGTTCCCAGTGGCCCTTGCTGCTGGTGTACATTAGAATCACCTGGAGGGCTTTATGAGCATGCTAGTATCTGAATCCCACCCCAGGCCAAGTAGGTCAGAATGCTCTTCCCAGGTGTAGTTTTTAAAGATCTCCAGGTAAGTGTGATGTTCAGCCAGATTGAAGACCATTACCCGCTGACACTGGTGCTTTGAAAGAGAGCAAGGTTCTTCATTCTTCTCCCCGCTTTGAGCATATATCATAATTGGAGAAGCTTTGTGTGGCACCAATCCTATGGATTTACAGCAAAAAGAATACTTTCACTTACATTTAACATTCAAAATGTTTGTTGTTTGCTTTGTTTGAGGGCAACTCAGTGTAGTGGACATTTAGATCTGCGTGTGTTCTCATTCCAATTCTACAGTCTGCCAGCTACATGATGCTTAGGTCAGTAAGAAAGCTTCTGTTTGTTCTGTGAACTGGGCTTCATTATAGGTACCAGACAGGATTATGTAAATAAGATGAGGTATGTTAGGAGCCACAGACGGTGCACAGCACAGTATGGACACAACGAAACTACACCCAGATCCCTTTCCAGCCTGTGACTTGTTTGAGGTAGAAACCAGGTTTCTAGATTCCCTCCTCTCAGAGGGAATAACCCTATTTTCACCCATTGTACAGAGCAATTGCAATCTTTCCCAGGATTCTAAATAAAATTTTCACACTGCTCTTAACATGTAACCACCCAGGTTGCCTCAAGTTTACATAATTGGGTAGGAATTTTCTTAGAAATAAAGGCTTTGATAAAAAAAATATATTTGGTACTGAATGATACAAGACAATCAATCAATCAATATTTTTTTAAATATTTTATTTATGTATTTTTAGAGAGAGGGGAAGGGAAGGAGAAAGAGTGGGAGAGAAACATCAATGTGTGGTTGCCTCTCATGTGTCCCCTACTGGGGACCTGGCCTGCAACCCAGGCATGTGCCCTGACTGGGAATCGAACCAGTGACCTTTTGCTTCACAGGCTCGTGCTCAATCCACTGAGCTACACCAGCCAGGACATCAATCAATCAATATTTTAAATGTCTATTAGGCACAAGGCATTGAAGAGGTTCAAAGATAAGACCTCCCCTCTCCACCCCATGCCATCCTCAAGAACTTTTAATGGATTTGGGGGGGACCTGAAATTTAAAAACAACCAACAAAATCAGGTGGGAAATAGTAGGTGACAGTGAACTCTAAGGAATTTCAACAAGGAAAAGAGAAAGATCTCTTTGAGGGGGGTGGTCAGGACTTTGAAGGAAAAGCAGCATGTTGCTAGGTGGAGGGGAGAGAAGTGTTTCTGAAGAGGAATGTGGCGTGAGCAGTGAAGAAGTCACTGAAGTGATTTGCAGGAGCAAGGGCCAATGGACAGCCTGAATCGTTCATGAGGGGAGTGCTGGGAACAGCCTGCGCAGAGCCTTAAAGACCAGTAGGGGGTTGGGTGACACTGGATTTTTAGCAGGAGTGGCTTTGGAAGAGAAATATGAATTAACTGTATTTTTTCACTTATTATTTGATTAAAAAATTAAGTTTAACTTTTGGTGGGTATAATTGTATGACACAACACAAAAGGTACTATAGTAAAAAGTCTCCACCCACCCCATCCCTCAGCTGCTTAGTTTCGCTCTCTGTGTTACCACTTTTTTTGTATATCTTTTAAGGATATATATATATATGATTCTCATTACTAATGGTAGTTGTGCACTCTAAAAGTTGCTTCTGTGAATGCTAAATTAGTGCTTACTGAGTAAGTGCTCCTAGGGGAAATACAGGGTTCAATTCCTTTGAGCCACTGACCACAACTTTTTATCAATTGATCAGGACATAATTTTGTTTATGTGTGTTTCTGTTCAAAGACACCTTATTTGATTAAGAATATGTTGTTAAATAATTAATATCAAACCCATGGACAACAGCACTTTAACTCATGCCTGAACAAAGCTTATTTAACACACATGTTTTCTCCATAAGGCACATCACTGCCTTCTTGCACTTCGGAACACTAAACAGATGTTATCATTGCTCTTGAGGACCATCTGAAACAGTAAAACCATCAACAAAAAGCACATGCAAAAAAAATGTGGCACCATGTACACTTGTTTACAATATAAGCTGAAATAAAAAGGCAAAGTGTCACCTATTCTCCCTCGGCTGGGGACATGCAAGTTTGATGACTCAATTTTTTACCGCCCTGAGCATGTCCATGAATGATCACAGAAGTTTATGAGTACTGATTTGGAGGTTACAACTACATTTTAGCAACTAGGCAGATTAGCAAATATGGAATCATCAAATAATGAGAACCAACTATACATACCAGCTATTAGAGATACAATTTCACTCTATTTTCAAACAAACGATGAAAGCCATGATTAAGTAAGATAGTAAGTGCGGTGACAGTGAAGAAGTGCAGTTAGAAGCAGTCCCCATTTTCAAGGCACAGGGCTCTGGGAAGGTGGGCAATGACATCAATGTCCACAGTTGGATCATGGGGAGACTCAGCTATGCTACGAAGATGGCAGGACGGGGCAGTGGTGGTCACAGTGTCTCCTACCACACAAGTAGCTTGGGAAGGAGTGGGAGTGGAGGTCAAAGGGAGAGCAGTCTGGCAAATTAAAACCAAGTTGGGTCTTGGGCAGATGGCAGGCAAGGAACAGAAGCAGCAGGTGGGAAAATGAAGTAGGGCCTAGCTGTGAACTTGAAAGAACCGGAGGGGTGTAGGGTGGAGCAAGTGACTAGAGAGATGACCTTCATGATCCAACTAATGTCTAAGAAGAAAATTTGATGTTTAGACATTACCTTTTATGCAGGAAACATTCAAATCCTGGGCTGGGGAGAAGACCACAAAAGAAATTGCCTCTGAACCCATGCTCCAGTGAATGCCAGGGGCCACAGCAGCCCCGTTAAAGACGGGCAAAGCTCCCAGAGGCCGTTTTAGGGGGCATTGCTCTGATCAGTCATCCCTACAGCTACATGGAAGAGAAGATCTTTGGATTGGAAGTAGAATCTTAGAATGAGGGAGGATTTTAGAATAATGATTGAATTCAATTCTAATCCTCTCCCTTCAGTACCCCTGACAAGAGGGCTTTGCTTAACACAGTGGGAAGGAAGAGGTTTGCTTTCTGACTCTATGTCCCTGCTACAGACTGGCCTGGCTCATGACTGTGTCTCCCAGGATCCCCAATTCCAAAGGCAGTAGAACTTCCATTGAGCTGTAAGAAGCTGTTATACAAATCATAACTGCATGTCCAAGGTAGAACAGAACATCCATGAATGCAGATGTTATCAGACACCAAGCCTAATAGCTATGTGACTTCATCCTCTAAATCCAACTTACTATTGAATAGATATTTCCAACACTGTACAGAAGCCTCATTGTCTGATACATTGTGGCTGTGATCACAGCAGAACTGCCAAGGAAGAGATATTACCTTTTTGGTGAATATTTACCTTGGCATAAAGCAGTGGTTCTCAACTTGGGGCAGTTTTGCCACTCAACAGACACTTGACAATGTATGGGATATCTCCTCCTTCAGGGGAGGGGAGGAGCTACTGGTATCTGGTGGGGAAAGGCCAGGGATGCTGCTCCACATGCTGCGATGCACAGGTATACCCCAACAACAAAGAATTACTTCCCCAGTGCAGGGGCTGAGGAACCCTGGAGTAAGGAGATCAAAGTTTCTCTGTCCTGCTGTAAAATCTGGTTCAAAGTACATTTAAAACATATTGAAATGTACTTCGATTATTACTTCAAGTCAATCTGCTGACGGACCTTTACCCATCAAACTCCTGATTTACAGCTCAGGTTTTGACATATGATTAGCAATCCAAAGTCCAGACAAAGCAATTCATTTTAGAGATTCATATTTTCTGTTACACTGCGTACCATTTCATTTTTAAGACTTGTACTGCTGACTCAATATATTTACTTATTTTATCAATTTAGCAATGACAATGAATGAAGTTGACTCAAGCTCATTAGCTGCAATTGGCAGTTCCATGTGCTACTGATACCTCAGCCCACCAGCCCTGCGGAGGTGAGATACCACTGACTCCTACTCTCAGGCATTTATCTCAGGACAGCTTCAAGCAGCTAAGTAGAGGGTGGTAAAGTATAGAGGCCGATTATTCTCTTTAAAGGACACATAAATTGTGTGTATATAAGAAGCAGTATGTTGGGAGATAAAACCCTTCTAGAAAACTCTGTTCTTATTTCCTTATGAGATGCTGTGATTTGGAAAATGAATTTCTGTGCCCTAATTGTGGGATGGGGATTGAACATCTAACGATGCATCCTGGACATCAGACTAGAAAGTATGTTTTCCCATGCATATGAATCACCTGGGAATCTTGTTAAATGTGGGTTCTGATTCGGCGTCTTGATGCCAAAGATTATGAATTTCTTACAAGCTCCCGGGTGATACTGAGGCTTCTGGCCCATGAACCACCTTCGAGCAGCAGCAGGATATAGAGGATTGTAAGTAGCACTTTGTTAAGATATGACTCTATTTAAAAGTCACGGAGTCATAATGTCTAGTATTTAGAAATCACTTCTATTCTCTTATGTCCTCATTATGCAGTGAGATGGAAATCTTTGGGCCTTTCCCCTTTCGAGGGTCTAGAAAACTACCAGTTGAAAACTAATAGAGGGTGGGTGTAGGTAACAGTCCTTAGCTATCCACCCGAAATATGGTCTTTATTCAAAATGAATGTCAGATCTTTGCTTTTTAAAAGAAAACAACATTTTATAGCTGAACAGTGGAAACCCACTGAGTGAAGAGCCAGCAGGACCTGGTACCTGGTCCTGCCGCTGGGTCTCGGGGAGAGCCGGGAAGCCTGTGTGGGCTCCAGCCAGAACTGCAACACTAGGTCCCTGTGAGTCCTGAAAGACCATCACTCTAAGCGGAGGACAATTTTATTATTATGTAAACATACAAGCATCTTATATATGCTCTTCTGTATGATAGCTTTTATAATACTAACTATTATTTAAAAAGTCAAATAGTGTCATTGACAGGAAGTTAGAGGCTGGTGTTCTGTTTTCAGCTGAATGTCTTCTTTAATCTGTGAGTAGAGCCAGCTGCGATTTCCTATAGACCGAGGATGCTGATATTTGCCAAACATGTACCTCATGGCAAGTGTGTGTAAAGGGGCTTTTAAATGTCTCATAGATATATATGTTAACAATGAGGCAAGTTAGCAAATTATGTACTTATAAATGCAGAGTACAAATCACGATCTGATAGAGATTTGGAATGAAAGTTTTCATAGTAGAGCTTTCATAGTAGAATTCCAGCCTTTGGTAGCTAGGGATTCCATAAATCAGTCTGACACACAGCATTTTTAAAAACTTTTCTTATAACATGACATCTGTTGACATCTAAGGAAGAAGGTTCATAACTTACATAAGCCTGTATATTCAGAGTCCAGCACAAATAACACTTCTTTTTATTATAAAATCTTTTATTACAAAACCATAAGCATGTAATTCTCTAACATAACAGTATCACACTCAAGCACACCATATGACATTTTAGGTGAAATGGTCAAATTAAAACTATGAATTATTACACCCATATTATTACCCCACCAACCACACTCAAGCAGGCCTTACTTCTGCCAGACCCTGTATAATCATTATTGCACAAATTATTCCAAATTACATTTTTCTATCACCACAACAAATCACTAGTTACAACAAACAGTAGGAATATGAGAAAATAAAGGGACGGTAAGCCTGCAAATGTAACCTGTACTCCCTGGTTTAGGAAAGTTGGCAGCCAGATCTGGTGGTCCTACATCTCACCTCTCCAGTTAAGAACTGCACTCCTCTCTTCTTAGTCATGATGGGAGCCTATTACCAGAGGGAGTCCTGGGTGTTGGTGTGATGAGAGCACTTACTCAGGGGACTAGAAGGAAGGGAACGCTGACAAAGGTAAGCTCGAAAATGTTGGCAGAACTCAGATCCCTTTAACTAGGAACCCAGAATAGGTCACAGCATTTCCACGGGAGAATTCTTCATTTGATGCTTCTTTACATCTGCTACGTTTTGCCTCGGGGTAGCTAGAAAAGACCAACTTTGTCCGTCATTATGTCAATCATACTCAAGGTACTAATACTCCAATTGGTATTATTGAAAACTATCCGACATGAACCCTATGCTGAATGCCTTGGTACAGCTGCACGTAGTTAAGACTAAGGGTGGTGCTGGGTACAAGAACTGGATAAATGTTGATAACATGGCAATTTTAAGGAGTCAAATAGAGCCTTGGCTGGGTGATTTAATTGGTTGGAGTGTTGTCCTGTACACCAAAATGTTGTGAGTTTGATCCCTGGTCAGGGCATATTTTTGGGTGTGAGGTCTATTCTTGGTCAGGGCATGTATGGGAGGCAACTGATCAGTATTTCTCTCTGACATCAATGTCTCTTTCTCTCTCTCTCTCTCTCTTTTTCTCTCTCTTCCTCTTTCTCTAAAAATCAATAAAACATGTGCTTGGGTAAGGATTTTTAAAAAAAGGTAAATACAAACTAAAAGAATAGTAAACCAAACCACTCAAAAGTGCTTTGTCCTTCCCCATCATTGTTAGATATAAAAAAGTTCATATTTCTCTTTGAGTTTCATGTCAGAAAGAAATCAGTTTACCTGGTTAATTTGAAAACTTACATCCACACAAAAACCTGTCCATGAATGTTTATAAAAACTATAGGAAATCACTAAAAAGTAGAAGCAACCAAGGAAACACAAAGTGAGAGAGTAAATAAACTATGGTGCATATGAGCAATGGAGTATTACTGAGCAATGAAACAAATGCACTTTCAAGCCACAAAAAGACACAGAAGAATCAGTCTTAAAAGTCTATGTGCTGTATAATTTTAATAATGTGACATCCTGTACAAGGCAAAACCACAGAGAGAGTAAAAGATCAGTGATTGCCAGGGGCTCAGGGAGGAGGTAGCATGAATAGGTGAAATGCAGGGGATTTTTAGGTCAATAAAACTATTCAGTATATAATATCCTAATGATGGATGAATGAGATTACACATTTGTCAATACCCATAGATCTTATAGCACGAAGAGTGAAAGTTAATGTATGCAAGTTTGTAAAACTATTCATGAGGTCAGGGGATCCCAGTAAGGAGTGTGGACTATAACAAGAGGATATAACTATATTACAAATCTATGAAATAGTCTCACCAAAGGGAGGTAGGGGAGGCGAAGCTGGTGGTGACCTAAGTGACTCTGAGAATAAACAGAGTCTGTAAGACTAAAAGCATGAGGACTGCATGCAAGCGCTGCCCTCTAGTTCAGGGGTCCCCAGTCCTCAGGCCTAGGTCTGGTACAGCTCAGCAGGAGGTACAGCTGAGTACAGCCAGTACACTCTGGTACACTCCAGTACACTCAGAGTACACTCTGGCACAGCCAGCTGTCGGAGCTCTGCTTGCATTACTGCCTGAGCTCCGAGTCCTGTCCCCACTCCCCATCTGCAGAAACATTGTCTTCCACGAAACTGGTCCCTGGTGCCAAAAGGTTGGGGACCACTGTGTCATCTAGTTGATAAAGTTGTTTCCCATGGGGGTACAGGGTAATCATTCTGACACTGCTTTACAGGTACACTGAATTTAAACAGTTAAGTGAATGACCAATGTTGGGATCCAGGCTTCTCACATTTGGAGTGGGAGTTTATAGACAAGCAAGGAAGGAAGCTAAGAAGATCAATGTGGTAATAGATTACAGTTCATCGGTATTAACTCATGTTTAGTTTAGTACATAGATGGTTATATATATGTGTGTGTATATACATATACACACAACATGGGTATACACACAGGTTACTATTCATACATATATCTCTTTGCTCTGTCAGCTGAAAATGCCTAAAAGAGATAACACCCCAGTAGCAACAAGCACACTGAAAGCCCAGCTATTGGCTTCCAATGCTGTTTCCCAATAGAAGAACCAGGGTTCCTTGGAGAAACAGGCAAGTAAAGGATTAGGGGGTGAAATATAGGAGATGAGCCTGGCACACCTTAGGGTGCGAGAAAATAAGGAAGCACTAATACAAAACACACACACACACACACACACACACACAATATTGGGAGTATGCCAGAGATACACTGGAACTGACTAAAAGAGTTCCCAATGGCCAAAATTGGAACAATTTGAGTCACAAAATAAAGTAGTATTAGATTATAATGCAAAATATGAAATGAATATTCATACTTATATAAATAAATGGTTGATTAATGAATGGGGGAGAGGAGGCAAATTTCCCATGCATAATAACTCCAACTAATTTATGCAGATACCCTGCCCTTGAGGTGGGGGAGCATAATTCTCCACTCCTCATATATAAGCTGCCCCTGGTAACCTCCTTCCAAAGAATACAGGATGGGGAGGAGGCAGAAAGAGTAACTTGAGAGTGGAGAACCTGGCAAATACTACCTCGGAGAGGCGATCAAAATCACCCTCTATAGGAAATGCCATTTCACCTTTGTGAGGTTAACCCCCTCTAATCATAAGAAAACCATCAGGCAATAGGGGGCATCCTCTAAAATAGGCAGCCAGAGCTGCTCAGAGCTGATCAGGAAGGAGCGAGGGGGTGCTGACTGGCCGTGGGAGGTGCCAGAGGGGAGCCCAGAGAGACGGACAGCTCCGTGTAGCATGGAATCCTGGCTGGCAATAACCATTAGGTGAAAACTGTAGACTTCCGTTAATAATAATGTACCGACATTGCTTTATTAATTATAACAAATGTACCATCCTAAGAGGTTAATAAGAGGGAAGCTGAACATGGGGTATATGGGACTTCTCTGTCTTCTCAGTTTTTCAGTAAATCTAAAGGTTTTTAAAATGAAATATACTTAAATAATAAAATGGGTTTGAATGAAAGCCTTAGAAATGGGAACCGTTACCACAGAATAAGCTGACAAATGTTGCCTTTGGTCCCTTTTATATAAAGAAATCCAAATTTCCAATACATTTCCCCACATTCTTCTTAGACTATTGAGATGCTATAGAGATGGAAGCAGGACCTAACTAATGGTACACAAAGTGTCTAATCTCCTTCAATCCTGTCCCCCCAAATAAGAGGGATGTACAGCATCAATACCATGTTCCTGCAAGCCCTATAGCTATCAATCAAAAGCTATACTCTTCTAAGTTTCTAAATTGGATGGTGTGAAAGTCATACGAATTTGAGTGGCTACAGCAGGCTGCCAAGTCCTGAGTTATGTGCTGCAACGAGGGTGCTGAGGGAGTGTACTTGTAAATCCAGCACCCAGCATCTCAGCAAGTTTTATGTTGATGTCAAGTTTCGTATTTTCAGCACTTCTTTCAAAACAAATCCTTAAATGCTCTCTCATGGATACGCAGAGGAAAATGAGTGGCAGTTTTATTTTCTGTGATGTGTATGTTTAACCAATAGGTGTGGTTATACGTATTAGGTTTTATGATTTCTTCTATAAAGGACTTGAAGTGTCAGGCTATTTCAAATTCTTTTAAGAGTATATCTCCAGGTATTTTATTGAAATAGACAGAATGGAAAATAAATAAACATGGCAAAGAAAATAGCAAAGGGGAATGAAATCATGCTTTCCAATCCACCAAAATACAGGTAATGATTAGATTAATGTTAGTATTTTTAAGTATCTTACACTATTCATTTAGAAAAAGAACATTTTTTAAATTACTCTCTTTTCACTAGGAATATATCTTCAAACTTCTTGATGAAAAAGTGAGAAGAAACTTCTTGGTGAAAAAGCAAAATTTCATCAAGTTCATTGCAAACGTATTCTTTTGAAATACTGTGTCTGATTTAGGGAGTGAACTTTGCTGAGCTATAGAATTTGTGTTAAAAACAACAAGGAATCAGGTCGTATGTTCTCAAACGGAGCAGCTGGCAATTTCTTTCCTAGTCAGTTCGGAAGCACAGCCAAAGCTGCCTGCAGCCATCAGCCTTGTTTATGGAGGGCTCCAAACACAGGACAGTGTTGGTGGTGGCTCTTCAGGGGTCCCTTCCCTGCCTCCACCTGCGCAGCCCCAGGGATGACATCCGGATTTGGGATTAAACCTTGTCACTACCCTGCAAAACCATCTACTCTTCAAAGGCAAGGTGACATGAAATATTCATATCTCCTGCAATTGTAACTGGGAGAGACCAAGGATCCAATTATGAGGTGCCTTGGGAAATGTGGAGTGCTCTTCAGCCTTTTTGATAGGCATGTTTAGGCTCATAAAAAAACTCATTCATTATTCTTTTATTCACTTAAAAAATTTATTACCACCTATCATGCTCCAGGTATGGTTTTAAGTGCTGGAAGGAAAGAAGACAAAAATGTATGTTCTCACAGAGGTAAGAATACCTGTAGACGAATACTTGCAGATTTCTCTCATACTCTTTAAATAGTGATTAGTAATATATTCAATGGAGATATTCATGATGTATTCATTCATTCATTCTCCCACCGATGGATCTATTGGGTTTTCCACCCTTTTTTCTTTCACAAATATTGCTACAGTGAATCTTATGTGTGTATATATTTGTGCCCCTATGTGACTAAGTGTACAAGTTAAATTTCTAGAACTACTGGGCCAAAGGATTTGTGCATTTTTAGTGTTGACAGAGAGTTCCAAATTGCCCTCTTACAGATCTTGCCTCAGTTTATATATCACCAAGACAAGCTGAGAATTCTTTGCCACAGGTGTATTTAAAAGGCAGATATAGAGACGGACCCATAGAGAGAGAACAGGCTGACAGATATCAGGAAGGCAGGGTGGGAGGGGGCAAGGTTTGGGCACTGGGTGGGGGTGGGGTGGAGGGATTGAAAAAAAAGAGAAAAAACTCATGGACATGGACAATAGTGTGGGGATTGCTGGTGGGGGCAGGTGGAAGAGGGTATGAGGGGATAAATGGTGATGGAAAGAGACTTGACTTGGGGTGGTGAACACACGATACGGTGTACAGATGATGTGTTCTGGGATCGTACACCTGAAACTTGTATAATTTTGTTAAACAGTGTCACCCCAATACATTTAATAATAAAATAAAATAGAAGGCAGAGGACTGGGGAGCTGTGCAGGACCAGAAAGATCACCTAATCCACACCCCTTAGCAAATGCAAACCCTATTTCTGGGGGAGCAGCCACCCTGTTTACTTCAAGGTCGCTAGGCGACAAATGTGTCCCCGGCTCAAATTTACTAGTTCCAGATTAAGGTGGTTTGTCTTTCAACACAAATCATCTTTCACCAAGTTGGTCGCAAGACTCCCAAGGGCAACAATCCACTAAGCACTTTGGTGGCCCAGTGGCTGCTCGGCACTGTAAGGTCTCAGGAGAAATAAGGACACTCTCCTGCCATTGCTAGCAAACACATTTCATTTCTTAACCTTAG
>PVKM010020309.1:0-23454 GCA_004027735.1 Carollia perspicillata | reverse complement strand
GCCAGTCTCTCAGCTCTCCCGAGCTGGCAATTACAGACTCCTCAGGTAATCACTGCCCCGTGCATCTTGCCTCTTCATCCTTAATCCACTCTCTGCGACCAGAACTCTCCTGGTGTTGCTCAGACCCTGGTCTGTCAGGGAGGGAGCAGCAGACTGGCTCTCTCCCAAGGACTGTGGCAGGCCCTCCACTTTCAAGAAGTCTGTGGTAGACCCAGCGCCCACTCTGGGCACTGGGCCTGGAGCACAACTGCACCCTGGTCCCCACGCTGGTCCCTGGGACCTTACTGTCCTGAAATATCCTTTCTACTGTCTGGTTTCTGGTTTTTCAGTGTCTGCTACAATTTTTGGACTTCTATTTTCAAATGTGCTGGGTTACTGTTGTCTGCTCTGTTCCTCTGTGGATTAGTCAGGTTTTCCTCCTGTGTGTAGGGGAAAGTAAAATCCACTGCCTCCTACTCTGTTGCCATCTTCCCTCCTATTTCAAATATTTTCTAATATTTTTCTCATTAACTCATTATAGTCAGACACTTTTGTTAAGTTTATGGATAAATAAAAACATATCATGGTTAATCACTGAATTAATTAACTAAATTCATTGCTAGGTTCAATACAAATTATAGGAGTTTAAAGATTAAATACAAATTACAGGGACTTTTAATGTATGTGCTCAATATAGGTTTTCAATATAAGACAATTTGACTCTAGATCATATTAACCCTAGGTCAGTTCAACAGAAATCTCTGCAATAAGTGTAGGTTACGACAGTTGCCAGCATAATAGATATCTCCTGGCTATTTCACCAAAATACCATTTTTTTTTTTACTGTTAAAAGAAAGAAATACATTGGTCAGCTATGACGAGTTTTAAAGGGGATATATAAGTGTGGGTGTGTCTTGAATTAAGAAAACCAGACATTTAAATAGTTGACCTTACAGAGCACACAAATTAGAGGGTAATTACTTAAATGTCCTTCAGTTTGTGAAAGGATTTACAACAGGATTCCTCTAAATAGCTAACTCACTAGGGAATTTAAATTACTCCTGTGTGTATTTAAAAATCTTTTCGAAGAAACACACCTGTTGCATAAAATAATGCATGTCAGAATTAAGAAAAGCTGAAGGTTTTTTCCACTAGTAAGCACATTTTTAGGTGGCTTTTTAACTAATATTTACCAAGCCTCTTTTCAGGAAAAGAGATTTTTTTTTCAGCAACACACTGGAAAAGCAATGCTGAGTTCACCTTGGCTCTGGGTCCTTGCAGTCAGGTGTCATGGGGCCTCCAGGTAGATTCTGGTGGTAGTAGCATCCCTGGCTTTCTGTTGGGGACTGGGGCTGAGGGGAAAGTGAATACTTTGTGGAACCCAGGACCTCTGTGGGCAGAATCTTTCTATCTTGGGGTGGGAGTTGAGTATGTTTGATCTCAGATGGTGAAGACCAGTGAAAAACAAGAGAAGAAATCATTGACCTTGATTGGAATTGACTCTGTAACCCTGAGTAAAGTTCTCATCCCTTCTAGTCTTAGTTACACAAGCCTTTAAAAGGACATGGAAATTCAGCCAATAATGAGAACCTCTTTCCTTTAAGATTGCTAGTCTCAATATCTACACATGTACTGGATCTAGGTTCCATTTAAAGACTAAGTCCCATGAATGTTAGTCCATGGGAGGTTGATCTTTTGAAATCATAGACAAAGTCCTATCTCATGATAACTTACAAGTGGCTCATGTGTCTCCATGAGCTGTACCTTGTGTTTCTAACTTCAGGCTCTGTGAAATCACTGATTTGGCCCATAGTGTATGCCTTCAACTGAACTTGTTCTGTCCTTTTGGGCAGAAAGAATAAGTTCAGGATGGAGGGCCAAGGTCATTGTTCCCAAGTTTGGTCTACTGTTAATTACCAACCCAGAGTAAAGTATCTATCATCTATTTATTCAGTGAATATTTCTATGTCTCCTACTTTGTGTTAATGACTGTTTTTGTGACTGGGTATAGAATAGTCAGTTAGACAAAAATCACCTGGCTTACTTTGGAAAGACAGACAATGGTATATAAATCAAATGGATATAGGATTGTTCTTGGTGAAATTAGAAACATAAGGAGAATGTAGTATGTTTTTCATAGTCATATGACCTTAATGTAAAATATTGCCTATGTACCAATATTATATTTTTCTTAATACTTTGAATTAAAATTTTATTTATACTTATGAAATAATTATGATACCAGATAGTGATACAAAATTGAGCAAAATTAAAAGTTGATGTGCTAGCCAGCCTCCAAGACTGCCCCAATGATCCCCAACTTGTGGTAGTCACACACTTGTGGAGGACTGGTTTCAGGGTTGGGCTGTGTGGTAGTAGAAGAGAGATTAGTTTCTACAGACCAGTGCAGTTTCCATCCTGTCCACTTTTGCATCCTCAGATCATTGGATCCAGAGGAAATCAGCTGCTGTGTTGTGAACCGTTCTGTAGAGTAGGCAGGGCAGTGAAGGTCTGAGGCTTCTGTGAACAGCCAGGCAAGAAATGAGGCCACTCGAGTGAGCAAGGACCAAGGTCCCTCAGTCCTTCCTAGTCAAGGCTTCAGACACCTGCAGCACAAGCTTATGTATCAACTTCAACCTCATGAGAAATTGTGACCCAAAACCACCCAGCTGCATCACTCCTGGAACCCTTACCTTCAGAAGCTATCAGATAATAAATGTTTGTGTTAATAAATGTTAAGCCACAGACTTTTTGGGCTGCTTGGTATGTAGCAATAGCTCATTGATACAGTTGGAACCATACTGCTGAATTATTCTCAAATAATAAAAACTTAAAATTATAGCAACTGGTGTGCTATATGAAAATAGATTCTCTTTGCAAAGGAATGTGAGCAAATTGTACTTCTTTGTGTGATACTATTGATCACTCTGTGTTTAAAAGTGTCCCTAGTATTTGTTAGTCTTACTTCTGTTTTAACATATGACACATAATTATACATCAACTATAACTTCAGCATGATCACATCCTTTGGATGAAATATCATCCTATCTTCCTTTCTTTTATCTAAATCCTACCCTTTATTTTGGGTATTTGATATATTTAATAGCAGTTACTAGTAGGATAACTAATGCAATTTAAAAAATCTAGCTCTTGTAGATAATATGAGAGGTGGAAGGAGGATTATTTTCTACCCGTTTTGTAGTACATTTATTAATGACACTCCCTTCCACTCTTAGAAGTGTCTGGGCTTGGGGAAGTTATATGGTCACCTTAGCTAAAAACAGAAAGCTCATTAATTTATTTTAGATTGTGTCACTTTGCATACTTTTAGGCTGGGGACTAGAGCTCACTTTCAAGGGTGAATGATAGGATGACTAAACGTGCCCATACTCCTCTATGCAATAATATATTTTTCTTTTAATTTCCATGTGGACACAGAAAAGGCCCTTGATCCACAGGGCTCCTAAGCAATGTTGGAGCTAGTTTTTGAAGTGGTGGTCTGGTAACCAGCACAGCCACAACAATATCAAGCACAGTAATGATAATGAGTGAGTTCCTTTGCTTCCTTAAGTGCCCAGGGAGATATAGTGAGTGATGCTTCCCTGGCAGCATAGAGGCCTGAAGGGAGGTTTCTCTGATGGCTGAGGCAGGGCTACTAGCTTCTCCAGGGAGCCCTGAGGGGAGAGGCCCTGCCCAGGTATGTTTCCTGAAAGGTTTGCCCTTGGGTCAACCTGGTCCATTTTGGAAATTAGGGTGTATCTGATTTCAGCTATAGGAGGAACCAAGAAGGATTTTTTCTGCACTTGAATTTTATGACATGGAAAGTTAGGCTGCCACTGGAAAGGGAGAAAGAAAAGGGGGAAAAAAAGCACAGGATTTTGAGCTAGACCAATTTGATTTTGGTTCTAACATTAGTGCTTACTGGTTATTGCCCTTGGACAACCTGCTTAATATCACTGAGCTTCAGGTTATTCCTCTTGTAATAATGCCAAGTTCCAAGTGTTGCACTGAGGATTAATTAGGACAAGTGTGAAACAGAGAACACAGGCACAGGCATAATTACAGTTTACTGACTGTGTTTGTATAATAAACTTAGGTGATAAACATTTTGATGAACCTTTTCAACATTGTTTCTCTGTTCCCAGTCACTCTTAGCTCACACTTTGAGGTTATGTCCCCTTCTACCAGGACATCTTTTATCCTTTTTATGTGCATCTATGTTTTATGTATTCCTCAGGCACCTTTCTCACCAATCTCTATTGATTTCTCAGCCTCTCTCCTCATCCCTTCATCTCTATCTTTGTGTCTCATCTGAATTGAGTTCCTCTAGCCTAGATATAATAATTGTACACAATCTTTCAATCTGTGTTTCCCTTTTTCCCACTCTGCTCCAGTGTCTTTTAGTGAAGGGATAATGTCTTGGACATAGTAGGGCTCAGGCTGTATGAAAAATAAATATTGGTTGGTGCAACTATCAATGCAGAGGAAATACTTTTTTTAACTGCAGCTCCCCAAATTTGTGGGGGATGTATGTAGAGGGTTGCATCTGCAACTTCCCTCATATATCCCAATAGTTGAATGTTAATTTGTAAAACTGCAAATAGACAGTTGATGACATTGTTCATTTCTTCATCACTAAATAAAAAAATTATTTGTGAATTGATGAATTAAGAAATCTGACCCCAATATTTTTAATACTTGAATGTGGTTATTGAGTAAAGAAAGGCTTATTTGTTACAGTCCTTTACCCCATCAAGTGCACAGGTGGACTTCAGTGTTTCCCTGCTCAGCTTCATGCATGACAGGAAATGAAGAAGGTGTGCCATTGGATACAATACTGCAGATGTAAATCAGCTGGAACAAACTTGCTCCAGTCAGGGGCAAGACTGGGGACATGCTGCAAATTATACCAGCATTTACTCTGTGCTAAGGAAGCCCTCCCTCCCCACAAAAAGCCCCTGCCTTTCCCAAGCTTTTTCTCATATCAGTTAATAGTGATTCTGTCTTTCCTGTTGTTTAGTACAAACATCTTGTTGTTTCATCATTGATTTTTCTTTCTTTTTTTAAAAAAAATATCACCTTCAACTCATCAGCAAATCCCTTTGGTCCTGTCGTTAATACATAGGAGACCCTGACCGACCACTGCTCACTACATCCATGGCACAGGTTGTGTTCCCTGGGGGCCAATTCTGAGAAACATGCTAACAAAATCCTGAGCTATAAAAAAGGAAGAATAAAGATCAGGGAACTCTTTTAAACTTATTATGTGACAACACCTGTGGATTTAAAATGTAGCAGAAGGAAAATGATTTGAGACAGTTATCATACATTAGAGGTGAACTGTGACCACTTTCTGATATTGCTGGCAGCTCCCTCGTGACATGCTGAGAGGCGAGAAGGGTGAGTGAGAGCTAGAAGAAAGCACTGTGTTACACACCAACTTTTGAAATTTAACTGCTAGGTTCAGTCCCTTCCCCTCTATCAAAAGCTTCTTTTGTCTTAGTCTTTTTTAAAATCATTTTTCAAGTACAGTTGTCTCCATTTTCACCACACCACAGCTCCCTACCCTAGCCATCACTACCTCCCACCCTTGAACCTACCCCCTTTGGCTTTGTCCATGTGTCCCTTGTACATGTTCCCTGATGGCCCTTCCCCTATCATCCCTCTCCTTCTTCCTCTCTGGTAACTGTCAGTTTGTTCTTAACTTCAATATCTCTGGTTATATTTTGCTGCATCTTGTTTTGTTGATTGGTTCCACTTATAGGTGAGATCATATGGTATATCTCTTTAACCACTTGGCATATTTCACTGAGCATAATGCTTTCTAATACCATCCATGCTGTTGTGAAGGGTAGGAGCTCCTTTCTTTCTGCTGCATAGTATTCCGTTGTGTAAATGTACCACAACTTTTTGATCCACTGTTTACTGATGGGCACTTAGGTTTCTTCCAGCACTTGACTATTGTAAATTGTGCTGCTATGAACATTGGGGTGCATAGGTTCTTTTGGAATGGTGTTTCAGGGTTCTTAGGATATAATCCTAGCAGTGGAATTGCTGGGTCAAAAGGCAGTTCCATTTTTAGTTTTCTGAGGAAATTCCATACTGGTTTGTTTTCCATAGTGGTTGCACAAGTCTGGAATCCCACCAACGGTGTAATAGAGTTCCCTTTTCTCCACATCCTCTCCAACACTTGTTTGTTGATTTCGGTTATGATGGTCAGAGACAGGTGCAAAGTAGTATCTCATTGTGGTTTTAATTTGCATCTCTCTCATGCCTAGTGATGCTGGGCATTCTTTCATATGTTTCTGGGTACTCTGTATTTCCTCCTTGGAGAAGGCCTGTTCAGGTCATTTGCCCATTTTTTAAGTGGGTTGTTTGTCTTCCTGGAGTACAGTCATTTGAATTCTTTATGTATTTTGGAGATCAAATGCTTGCCCAAGGTATCATTGGCAAATATGTTTTCCCAAATAATTGGTTCTCTTTTCATTTTAATGCTATTTTCTTTAGCCATGCAGAAGCTTTTTATTTTAATGAAATCCCATTTTTAAATTTTTTTATTTATGTTCCTTGCTGTAGGGGACATATTGGTGAAAATTTTACTGCATGGAATATGAGATTTTCCTGCCTATGTTCTCCTCTAGGACGTTTATGGTACCATGGCTTATATTTAAGTCTTTTATCCACCTTGAATTCATTTTTGTGTATGGTGTAAGTTGATGATTGAGTTTCATTTTTTTTTTTTTTGCATGTAGTTGTTCAGATCTCCCAACACCATTTGTTGAAGATGCCATTTTTACTCCATTTTATTTTTCATCCTCCTTTGTCAAGTAGTAATTGACCATAGAGATTTTAGGTTATTTCTGGGCTCTCTATTCTGTTTCATTGGTCTATTGTCTGTTTTTATGCGAGTACCAGGCTGTTTTGATTACAATGGCCTTGTAATGTAGTCTGATATCAGGTATGGTGATCCCTCCTACTTTGTTTTTTTTTTTCTCAAAATTGCTATGGCTATTCGGGGTTGTTTATAATTTCATATAAATTTCTAAAATGTTTGCTCTATATCTGTGACATATGTCCTTAGTAATTTAATAGGGATTGCATTGAATCTAGAAATTGTTTTGGGTAGTCTGAACATTTTGATGATGTTAATTTTCCAATCTATGAACATAGTTTATGCTTCCATTTGTTTGTGTCTTCCTTAATTTCTTTTTTCAGTACTGTGTAGTTATGTGAGCACAGATCTTTCACATCCTTGTAAGATTTATTCCTAGGTACTTTATTTTTCTTGTTGCTACAGCAAATAAGATTTTTTCCCTGATATATGATCCTAATCTTTCATTGCTGGTGTATAAAAATTTCTTTGACTTCTGAATATTGACTTTCAACCCTGCTGTTTTGCCAAATTCACTTATTAGGTTGAATAGTTTTTTGGTGGAGACTATAGGGTTTTCTGTGTATACTATCATATCATCTGCAATTGATGACAGTATTGCTTCCTCCTTTTCAATTTGGATGCATGTTTTTTTTCTTGTTTGATTGCTGTGGCTAGGACTTCAAATATTATGTTGAACAGGAGTGGTGAAAGTGGATATCCTTGTCTGTTCCTGACCTTAGTGGGAAAGATTTTAGATTTTGCCCATTGGGTATGATGTTGGCTGTAGGTTTCTTGTATATGGCCTTTATTATGTTGAGGAATGCTCTCTCTACTCCCACTTTGCTGAGTGTTTTTATCATAAAGTGGTGCTGTCCCTTATCAAATGTTTTTTCCGCATCTATGGATATGATCATGTGATTTTTGTCTTTCCTTTTTTTTAATGTGATGTGTTATGTTTATTAATTTGTGAATGTTGTACCATCCTTGCATCCCTGAGATGAATCCCACTTGGTCATGGTGTATGATCTTTTTAATGTATTGTTGGATACAGTTTGCCAATATTTTGCTGGGGATTTTAGTGTCTATGTTCATCAGTGATATTGGCCTGAAGTTTTCTTTCTTTGTTGAGTATTTATCTGGTTTTGGAATTAGGATGATGCTGGCTTTGTAAAATGAGTTTTGGAGTGTTCCCACTTTTTGGATTCTTTGGAATAGGCTGAGAAGGGTAGGGGTTAGCTCTTCCTTAAATGTTTTGTAAAATTGGGCTGTGAAACAGTCTGGTCCAGGACTTTTGTATGCCAGGAGTTTTTTGATTACTGCTTTGATTTCACCAGATGTTATTGGTGTGTTGGGGTTTCCTGCTTCTTCTTCATTTTGGGGAGATTATATTTTTCCAAAAATCTGTCCATTTCATCCTGGTTTTCAAATTTCTTGTCATATAGATCTTTTGGATTGTTGTTTTATTCTCTATGTCATTTAATTCTGCTTTCATCTTGGTTATTTCTTTCCTTCTAGTTGCTCTGCACTTTGTTTGTTGTTCTTCCTCCAGTTCTTGTAGATGTAGGGTTAAGTTGTTTATTGCAAATGTTTCTGTCTTTTTAAAGTAAAAGCTTCTTTCTGGTAGGTCTGTGTATTTTTCATCTTGGCTATTTCAGCATTTATTGAATGCAGCAGGTACTCAATAAATGATTGTGAAATAAATAATTACTAAAATGTGCACAATGACTTTAGTTGCTATTCTTTAAATTATATAAAATAATGAACATTTTACATTTAATTAGAAAGGTGGAGAATTATATACAAAGTATTTTAACTTTTTATCTGCTATTTTTTATTCCTTAGCCTCTTCTCCAAGTACAAGATGAAAGAGCGATCATTTATAGAAAGTTAAATACTGAGCTGCATGTCTTCATGGATTGTGTTTTCATTGAGATTTTGAAAAAAAATCACTAAATTATATGAGATTTTTCTTCTCTGTTGAAAGGTAGAATATCATTCTAAAATTTCTGGTTTAATTTTGATTCTATAGATTACTCTTGTTCACTCGTCAAACAACATTTGTTAGATGTTGAGGTTAATTTCTATTTTTCTGAATGAGACCAATATATATTTCTGCATATTCACTTTTGTGTACTTATCCATTTCTTTTTTTGGAAGAAATCCCTAAAAGGGGACTCTGTGTCAAAGAACACAGACATTTTAAGGGATTTTTGACACATTACCAAAATTGCACTTCTGCTACTTGATTGGTTATCGATCAATTTCAAATAACCAAAATCTTACTAGCTCATTCAAATAGAAAGGAATTTATTGCCAGCTGTTTGGTTTTTACAATTATTGGAGGGCTGGTGCATCTGTACCTAGGTTGGGCTTGTATGGAAATAAGTAGGTCCCAGAATTTCGTTACCTGTGCCATGATAAAGAAAGCAGCTAGTGCTGTGTCAGGGACTTGCTGAATCAAGAGATTGCTGTGGTAACTCCTAACTGTTTCCACTAAAATTCACTGACTGCCAGAGGATGTCAGGGCACCACAGATGGTCAACAGGTGTCCCTGGAGTTGTGGAGAGGCTGCAGTTTCAAGTTACACATCATTGTACCATTGCTGCAATATCTTTTAGGAGCATTTCTCCCTGGCTCTTAGGGTCTCTGAAAAACAAAACAAAACAAACAACAACAACAAAAAAAAAAACCCCAAAACTGTAGGTACAGAAAGTGGATAGATTCTGTAGCTGTATGATTAAGTGGGAAAATGAGAAATGCCAGCCTTGTTTCCTCCTCTTGCATACCGGGTCAACATTTTTAAGCAAGAAAGAAACAGTATGAAACATTGGTTGCTGGTTTAGAGCATATACTCTACTCCATGACAGCACCTTATCTTTACCATGTTGTCATTTCTCAGGTGTTGCCATAACTGAAGGTTCAGTAAGCCATTCAGTATTCTTTAAGGTCAGCTGCTTCTGGGGATGTGGGGCATGGTAAACTTGGTAGATCCTTTGAGTGGCATTCTCACTTGCTTTGCTCTAAAGTCAGTTCCTTGGTCAGAAACAATGTGTTGGGTACTCTGTTTGTGAATATTGCATTCAATAAATCCTGGGCAAGTTGTTGGCAGAAGGAAGGTGAGCAGCAAAGGAAACGTTCATATCCATATGTTGCCATGCTAGAGAAGACATTGAGGCCCCTGCTAGTTTAGATGGAGTCTAATTATAACTACTGGGCTACCTGGTGGCTGGCTGGACTTTGAGTTATAGGGCCAGTTAGACGAGTCTTGGAGAAGAGAAATCAATGTATCACTTTCATTTATGTCACCCCAGCTATTTAATTCATGAGCCATTGAGAAAGCATTTAGATAGTTGGGGAAAGAGGCTGACCAATGTCCACAGGATCTTCATCTTGTTCCTCTAGTTATTGAGAACCTCATCCACAAGGACACCTTTTGGTGAGCACTCACATCCTACTCTGAGGCCATTCTAATATATGCATTCATATATCTATTCTCCAAATCTCCGTGTCACTAATCCTTCCCTCTTGGTTTTTCCAAACTGTTTGCCACATGGTTAAACCCTCAACTATCTCCCATGAACTATTGTGGATTTGTGCTCTGGTTATCTCTCTGTGTAGACAAAGTAAAACAACAGCAACAACAACAAAACCCAGATATGCTGCTTTAAGTTCTGCCAAATAGAAGGATTTTCTTCTTTCACTGTCTTTCAGACAGTGCTGTTGTA
Organism: Carollia perspicillata; assembly: GCA_004027735.1. Classification (NCBI taxonomy): domain Eukaryota; kingdom Metazoa; phylum Chordata; class Mammalia; order Chiroptera; family Phyllostomidae; genus Carollia; species Carollia perspicillata. Next base: position 12,876 of record PVKM010020309.1, on the reverse strand, counting down.
GCAGTGAAAAACTCACTCATGTTACTGGCATTATCATGCAGAACAGTCCATGAAACAAGCTCCATATTTTTTTCTTTTTAGACTAGTTGTCCATAAAGAACTCCCCATGGTGCTTGAAACTTACATGCTTGAGTGCTGGACTTATTCAACTTTATGGCTTGGTGACTCAGACAACACCAAGTTCTGGATGGTCAACTCAGGACACAATGTTACTTTTTGTCCCATAGTCAAGTATTCAGTCTATCAAGATCAAGAAGAAACCCAAGAGCTGTTTCTCAAAAGAAGAATAATTATGCTCTTAAGAACATAACTTTGCTTCAAAGCCCCATGAATTGAACTATTATTTTCTTATTAGGGTTTGCCACAGGCTCTGTACAGTATCAGCCCTTCATCAGACACTTTGAGCACAACTAGATCTGTGGTATCTCAAGGTCCAAATGTTTGCAGCTACTTGGCCCATCTGGAGAGCCTTCTCTTATCCTTGGCCCTCCTAAAAGGTGGTGCCCTTATGGCCTACTTTGTAAATGGATGGAGGCAGCACAAGTAAATGTAGTACATATTGCTTCCAAAGTTCAAAGAGGACACCTCCTTAGTTGTAGTAAGCTCATGATGCAGCATGTTTCCCTGTCCTTTGAAGAGGCTCTCCTGATATGTCCCAGACAACTGGAACTGCTGAACTTTCCATGTAGGAGCAAGCCTTTGCATTTTTATCTCCTCCTTTGGCACTCCTGTGTCTCACCAAGAGATCTAGGGTAATTGTTATCAACATTCTGCCTTATGCGATGTGAGGTGATCAAGGTCTCTGAGGAATACATTATGACAGAGTGAGAAAAATGACATAACCCTGAGATAAGAGGGTGTGGTGCACTTCTTCCAGGTGAAAGCAAATTATCCCTAGTGAGTAATGGTTATTGGGATAGAAAAAAGACTGGCAAATTGATAGATGTATACCAGGTACCAGGATTTGTTTCTTTGCTTCAGTAACAAGATTACTTAAAGCACTTTAAAGTTATGAGATTATTTTAGGAATAGCAGGGACATTTAATAACACTATTCAATTAAAGTTTTAAAAACCTAACAACTTTCAAGACCCATTTTTCTTATGCATAGAAAGGTTGAGTTCAATGGAGTTGAGATGAGAATCTATCTTCTTGAATTTTTTAGGTCTTTGATGGTGGTCTTTATTCCAATGGTTCCACCTGTGATATGTGGTATTGCTATTGGTTTATGATTTGGTATAAAGACATGGTTTGGAAATAAAATGTCAAAGGTTCCCATTTGGCCCTTTCTCATGCTATGGCCCTACTTCTGAGCATGTCTAGTTTAGCTACAAACTTGGGAAGAATGTGCAAACCACAGGATGGGTTCACAACTCTCACACTTCATCTTTATAACATTTCATTTGATTGTTGGACCACAACAATATTCTGGTTCCTGGGGAATAGATGTGAGCTCAGAGTCCATATCTAATAATCTCTGGAAACTGTGGGCATTTTTCTTTCCTCTCTAATGATCAGTTCTTCATCAGTAACATGGAGAGAAATATTGCAACTATTAAAAGTTTTGTAGTAAGGATTAAGAGAGGGGACAAGCAAAAGTCTCAGCAGAGTACCTGGCATGAAATTTAGGCTGAAAATACTAGTACTACTAAAATTTTTGATGATGATGGTTATCACTTTTTAAGCTGTGCAGTAACTTGCATTTTACCTCATTTAGGTGGGGAACAAATTTTTTAAAAAATTACTTTATTGTTGTTCAATTACAGTTGTCACATTCCACCCCCACCCCAGCCAAACCCACTTCCCTTGCTTCCACCCTCTCCCTTGGTTTCGTCCATGTGTCCTTTATAGTAGTTCCTGAAAACCCTTCCACCCACTGTCTCCTCCTCCCTCCCCTTTGGCTACTGTTAGATTGTTCTTAATTTTAATGTCTCTGGTTATATTATGTTTGCTTTTTCCTTTTAGGAACAATTCTCTATTACATTTATTTGTTGGTGTTGTATTGTTTTTGTTATTGCTGTCATGTGTCAAGACGCAAAGAAAATTGCACATTTTGGAAGGTATACATTTTAAAATTTGACAGATTGGGTAATGCCATATTTTTTGGCTTAGAAAAATTGAGGTTTGATTTTTCTCACACTAGGGAGTCTTAAAGTAACGGCATGGCAATGCTGTTCAGAATTCCACACTCTGGTAATGGTCAATGGTTTCTTTAAAGCCTAACTTCTCCACTAGGTTGAGGGCCAGGGTCAACTCTGCTTCCTTACTTCCATAGGCCTGGCTCTAGCATGTGTCAGGAAGTATTTGTTACTTAAATAAACAGATGGCTTTACCTGTACACTTTTTCAGAAGCATCTGAATTGTCTCTCACTTCTTACCCTTGCAGGCTTTTGGCTACATCAAGCTTCTTGCTCTTCGAAAAATACTATAGGATATTTATCCCTCCATGCTTTTTCAGTGCTAGTTTTTCTTTGTCTTGTCTTTCCACCTCTCTGTCTAATGGAAAACTGTCACATAGAATACTGCCTGTAAGAAGCCTTTCCGGAGGTCTCATTAGTAGTGTGAGCCCTGCTTCAATAACATTTTGTATTTGCTCATACTATAAATCTTACTACTTTAAATCTTATTTATGTGCACACATCTGCCTTCCCATGTACCCTCTGTCCAGCATGGCTCCTGGAGCAGCTGTGCAGTAAGTGTAGAATGAATGCACAAGGTTCAGTTTTGCCCTTCAGTTGAGGGGAATACATCTTTCTGGTTCAGAGAAGTACAAACATTGTCCACATCACTCTTTTATCTGTTACACAATCAGAAGAGGACTCTTTCTGCAAAGTTAAAATTGCTCAACAATTTTTCCTACCAGGTAGCTATGGGAAGGAAAGATGCCTCTGGTTTTCAACGATCATGTTGTCTTGCTGAAAGCTAAGTTGCAAACAGAACGTTTTTAGATATGGTTCAAATTTGAAGGAAGCAATTTCTCTAGTGGAAAAATGCCCACTAATACACAGAGGATACAATTCTTTGAAAGGAAAGGGTGGATGGGTGGAGGAACACAAAAAATGGTATGCAGCACTAAAGAGTATATTTGTTAATTTGCTTTGTCATGTTCATGTAATGGAATTAGTGCATAAACATCTCGAGGCATGATATAGAGTGTCCTTTCAAATAAAGTCAGGAAAGTGCGGATAACATTTCATTTCCTTGAATCCTTTAAGGCAGGTTAGAGACTCATTAAATAGAACTTCAATGTTCAGGACAAGGTTTTAGAGAACAAGACAATCTAACATAATTTTATTATTTTTAAAACTTTCCCCCCTAATAGTTTCCCCTAATAGTAAAAAAATAGTTTAAGAACATCAATAGGAGACACATCCCAACTGCAAATGATAAATAGGTTATTTTAGCAATGTGGGAGAAGGAATACAGCATCACTCCTCCAATGAGGAGCTGTGAATACTGAGGTTAGTAGAAAGGAGAACATGCTTTGGGGGCAGGTACTTGGAGGTATGTAACAGTGGTATGTGGCAGAAGGTTGCTGAGAGGGTCTTCAGTTGGCAGAATAACTAAGGAAAGAAAGGCAGAGGGGTAGGTGGTTAGGAGTGGTAGATGAAGCATGTGAACAGGTTAGTATTCTCAACTTCTACTGAACTTGATATTGAACTAAAAATTCTGCAAAATGCATGCAGGTGTGGTCGCCACATTTACAGTCTCATACAACAAAGACAGGAAAATAAGCACAAACATTTATTACTATTACTACTGCTTGGCTGTGAGGCACCAGAATGCATTGTATAGAAGATGGAACCTGACAGCTAGGTGTCAAGTCTGCTCCCTGTCCTTGGACAAGTTATTGAATCTTTGTCTCAGTTTTCTTATTGGTGGAATGGGACTGTGAAATCAGAGCTCAAATGTGGATTAAATGAAGTGACATTTACAAAGCACTGTGGTCAGATAAGTTTGCTATTATTGTGTAATACATGGAGCTAAATAGATAATATATCATAAATACCATAAATTAAATATTCATATAAATTGACACTGGACTCTTTTTAAGTTTTCTGTAAAATTTGGTAACTCAGAAATTTAAGTTTACCTATTGTTTAGATGCTGAATATATACATTTCATAATGAAGTAACAGATAATTTTATTCATTTAAATTTTTTTATTCTTGATATTTTAAATTTATTTGTTTTTTTTTTATTTTTATTGTTGTCCAAGTACAGTTGTTTCCATTTTCCCACTACCACTCACTCCCCCCACTTCCAAGCCTCAATCTTTCTCCACTTTGGCTTTGTCCATGGGTCCTTTGTACATGTTCCTTGACAATCCTTCATCTTTCCCCCATTATCACTCTCTCCCATTCCCTCTGGTTACTCTCAGTTTGTTTTAATTTCAATGTCTCTGGTTATATTTTGTTTGCATGCTTGTTTTGTTGATTAGGTTCCACTTATAGTTGAGATCATATGGTATTTGTCTTTCACTGCCTGGTTTATTTCACTTAGCATAATGCTCTCCAGTTCCATCCATGCTGTCACAAAGGGTAGGAGCTCCTTCTTTCTTTCTGCTGTGTAGTATACCATTGTGTAAATGTACCATAGTGTTTTGATCCCCTCATTTACTGATGGGCACCTAGGTTGCTTCTAGCACTTGACTATTGTAAATTGTGCTTCTGTGAACATTGGGCTGCATAGGTTCTTTTTGACTGGTGTGTCAGGGTTCTTAGGGTATGATCCTAGCAGTGGAATCGGCAGGTCAAAGGGAAACTTCATTTTTATTTTTTGAGGAAAATCCATACTGTTTGCCACAGTGACTGCACAAGTCTGCATTCCCACCAACAGTGCACTAGAGTTCCCTTTTCTCCACAACCTCTTCAACACTTGTTGTTTGTTGATTTTAGTTATGATGGTGAGAGACAGGTGTGAAGTGGTATCTCACTGTGGTTTTAACTTGCATCTCTCTGATGCCTAGTGATGCTGAGCACCCTTTCATATGTCTCTGGGCCCTCTGTGTGTCCTCCTTGTAGAAATGTCTGTTCAGGTCCATTGACCATTTTTTAACTGGATTGTTTGTTTTCCTGGAGTGGAGTTGTGTGAGTTTTTTATATATTTTGGAGATCAAACCCTTGTCTGAGATATCATTGGCAAATATATTGTTCCATATGGTTGGTTCCCTTTTCTTTTTGCTGATGTTTTGTTTGGCTGTGAAGAAGCTTTTTATTTTGATGAAATTCCATTCGTTTATCCTTTCATTTATGTCCCTTGCTCTAGGGGACATATCAGTAAAAATATTGCTGTGTGGACTGAGATTTTCCTGCCTATGTTCCCCTCTAGGACTTTCATGGTATCGCAATTTATATTTAAGTCATGTGTCCATCTTGAGTTTATTTTTGTGTATGGTGTAATTTGGTAGTTGAATTTCATTTTTTGCATGTAGCTGTCCAGGTCTCCCAACACTATTTGTTGAAGATGATATTTTTCTCCCTTTTATGCTTCTTTCCTCTTTGTTGAATATTAATTAACCATAGAGACTTGAGTTTATTTCTGGGCTCTCTATTCTGTTCCATTGATCTATGTGATCTTATGCCATACCATACTGTTTTGATTACAGTGGCCTTGTAATATAGTTTGATGTTGGGTATGGTGATCCCTCCTGCTTTATTTTTCTTTCTCATGATTGCTGCAGCTATTCAGGTTTATTCATGGTTCCATATAAATTTTTGAAATGTTTGTTCTATATCCATAAAATGTCTTTGGTATTTTAATAGGGGTTGTGTTGAATCTATAAATTGCTTTGGGTAGTATGGCTATTTTGATGATATTAATTCTTCCAATCTGTGAACACGGCTTACGCTTCCATATATTTGTGTCTTCCTTAATTTCTTTCTTTAGTGTTGTACAGTTTTCTGAGTACAGATCTTTTGCCTCCTTGATTAGGTTTATTCCTAGGTACTTTATTTTTCTTGTTGCTATAGCAAATGGGATTTTTTCCCCATATCTGTTTCTGATATTTCATTTCTGGTGTACAAAAATGCCTTTGATCTCAATATTGACGTTGTATCTCAGCTTTGCCAAATTCACTTACTAGGTCAAGTAGTTTTTTGGTGGAGACTATAGGGTTTTCTGTGTACATTATCATGTCATCTGCAAACAATGACAGTTTTACTTCCTCTTTTCCAATTTGAATGCCTTTTATTTCCTGTTCTTGTCTGAGTACTGTGTCTAGTACTTCCAATACTATGTTGAATAAGAGTGGTGAAAGCGGACATCTTGTCTGTTCCTGATCTTAGTGGGAAAGATTTTAGTTTTTGCCCATTGAGTATGATGTTGTCTGTAGGTTTTTCATATATGGTCTTTACCATGTTGAGAACTGCTCTCTCTACTCCCTTTTTGGTGAGTGTGTTTTTTTTATCATAAATGGGTGTTGTATCTTATCAAATGCTTTTTCCACATCTATGGATATGATCATGTGATTTTTGTCTTTCCTTTTGTTCATGTGATGTATTACATTTATCGATTTGTGAATATTGTGCCATCCTTGTATTCCTGGGATGAATCCCACTTGATTATGGTGTATGATATTTTTGATGTATTGTTGGATGTGGTTTGCCAATATTTTGTTGAGGATTTTAGCATCTATGTTCATCAGTGATATTTACCTGTAGTTTTCTTACTTTGTTGAGTATTTATCTGGTTTTGGAATTAGGATGATGCTGGCTTTGTAAAACGAGTTTTGGAGTGTTCCCACTTCTTGGATTTTTTGGAATAGTCTGAGAAGGGCAGGGGTCTTCTTTAAATGTTTTGTAAAATTGGCCCATGAAACTGTCTGGTCTAGAGCTTTTGTGTATTGGGAGTTTTTTGATTAGCGCTTTGACTTCACCAATTGTTATCAGTATGTTCAGGCTTTCTGCTTCTTCTTCATTCAGTTTTGAGAGAATATATTTTTCTAAAAATTTGTCAATTTCACCTAGGATTCCAAATTTCTTTTTTTTTAAATTTCTTTTCTTTCTTTTTTAAAAATATATTTTTAAATTTATTTTTGACAGAGAGGAAGGGAGGGAGAAAGAGATGGAGAGAAACATCAGTGTGTGGTTGCCTCTTGCACGCTCCCTACTTGGGACATGACCTGGCACACAACCCAGGCATGTGCCCTGACTAGGGATCAAACCAGTGACCATTTGTTTCATAGGCCAGGTCTCAATCCAAAGAGCCACACAAGCCAGGGTCTTTCTTGGCATATAGTTGTTCATAGTAATTTCTTACAATCCTTTGTTTTACTGTGTTTTCAGTTGTAATTTCTCCTCTTTCGTTTCCGACTGTATTTATTTGGTTCCTCCATCCCTTTTTTTGATGAAACTGGTTAAAAGCTTGTTGATTTTTTATCTTTTTGCACAACCAGCTCATGGATTTAGTGATCCTTTGAACTGTTCATTTAGTATCTATTTCATTTAATTCTCAGTATTTCCTTCCTTCTACTGGTTCTGTGCTTTCTTTGCTGTTGTTCCTCCAGTTCTTGTAGATGCAGTGTTAAGTTGTTTATTTGAAATACCTTTTTAGGTGACCTGTATTGCTATGAACTTCCCTCTCAAGACTGTCTTCACCGTGTCCCAAAGGTTTGGGACTGTAGTGTGTTCATTTTCATTGGTTCCCAGAAACTTTTTGATTTCTTCCTTGACTGAATTATTAACCTATTTATTGTTTAGTAGCATGCTATTCATTCTCCATGAGTTTGAATATTTTTGAATTTTTTTCCTTGAGGATGGTTCCTAGTTTTAAGCCAATGTGGTCTGAGAAAATTCTTTTTTTTAAAGGTAACATTCACTAACTTTATTATTTATTATTATTATTATTATTATTATTATTATTATTATTATTATTTTAAATATTTTAAAATTGTTGTTCAAGTAGTTTTCTGTATTTCCCCCCATACCCCACCATGCCAGCCCTCCCCACTTACCTCCCATTTCCACCACCCCTTTTTATCGTCCATGTGTCTTTTATCCTTGTTCCTGCAAACCCTTCCCCTTTTCCCCTGAAATTCCCTCCCCTCTCCACTCTGGTCACTGTCAGCCTGTTTTCAATTTCAGTGTCTTTGGTTATAGTTTGCTTCTTTGTTTGTTTTGTTGATTAGGTTCCTGTTAAAGGTGAGATCGTATGGTATTTGTATTTTATTACCTGGCTTATTTCACTCAGCATAATGCTTTCCAGTTCCATCCATGCTGTTGCAAAGAGTAGGAGATCCTTCTTTCTTTCTGCTGCATAGAATTCCATTGTGTAAATGTACCATAGTTTTTTTTTTGATCCATTCATTTACTGATGGACACCTAGGTTGCTTCCAGAAATTGACTATCGTAAATTGTGCTGCTATGAACATTGGGGTGCGTAGGTTGTTTGGATTGTTGTTTCTGGGTTCTTAGGATATAATCCTAGCAGTAGAATTGCCAGGTCAAAGGCAGATCGATTTTTAGTTTTCTGAATAAACTCCATATTGTTTTCCATAGTGGTGGCACTAGTCTGTAATCCCACCAACAGTGCACTAGGGTTCCCTTTTCTCCACACCCTCCCCAACATTTGTTGTTTGTTCCTTTGTTTATGATGGCCATTCTCAATTGTGTGAAGTGTTATCTCACTGTGGTTTTAATTTGCAACTCTCTGATAACTAGTGTTACTGAGCATCTTTTCATATATCTCTGGACCCTCTGTATGTCCTCCTTGGAGAGGTGTCTGTTCAAGACTTCTGCTCAATTTTTACTGGGTTATTTGTCTTCCTTGAATGGAGTTGTGTGAGCTTTTTATATACTTTGGAGATCAAATCCTTGTCTGAAGTATCATTGGCAAATATGTTTTCCCATATAATTGGTTCTCTTTTCATTTTAATGCTGTTTTCTTTAGCTGTGCAGAAGCTTTTTATTTTGATGAGATCCAATTTGTTTATACTTTCATTTATGTCTCTTGCTCTAGGGGACATATCAGTGAAACTATTGCTACATGGAATATCTGAGATTTCCTTCCTATGTTCTCCTCTAGGACTTTTATGGTGTCATGGCTCACATTTAAGTCATTTATCCATCTTGAATTTATTTTTGTGTGTGGTGTAAGTTGATGATTGAGTTTCATTTTTTTTTCCATGTAGCTGTCCAGATCTCCCAACACCATTTGTTGAAGAGGCTATTTTTACTCCATTTTGTGCTGCTGCCCCTTTTGTCAAATATTAATTGACTGTAGCACTTAGGTTTATTTCTGGGCTCTGTATTCTCTTTCATTGGTGTATGTGCCTGTTTTTAAGCCAGTACCAGGTTGTTTTGATTACACTGCCCTTGTAATACATTTTGATATCAGGTATTGTGATTCCTCCTATTTTGCTCTTCTTTCTCAAAATTGCTGCAGTTATTCGGGGTCATTCATTATTCCATATAAATTTTTGAATTGTTTGTTCTATATCTGTGAAATATGCTATTGGTACTTTAATAGGCATTGTGCTGAACCTATAAATTTCTTTGGGTCATATGGCCATTTTGATGATGTTAATTCTTCCAATTCATGAGCATGGTATATGCTTCCTTTTGTTTGTGCCTTCCTTAATTTCTTTCTTCAGTGTTGTGCTGTTTTCTGAGTACAGGTCTTTTTCCTCCTTGGTAAGGTTTATTCCTAGGTATTTTATTTTTCTTGGTACTATACCAAATGGGATTTTTTCCTGATTTTTGCTTCAGATGTTTCATTGTTGGTATATAAAAATGCCTTTAATTTCTGAATTGACTTTGTATCTGGCTGTTTTGCCAAATTCATTTATTAGAAGAAGAAGTTTTTTTGGTAGAGTCTGTAGGATTTTCTGTGTACAGGATCATGTCATTTGCAAACAATGACAGTTTTTTTTCCTCTTTTCCAATTTGGATGCCTTTTATTTCCTTTTCTTGTCTGATTGCTTTGGCTAGGACTTCCAATACTATGTTGAATAGGAGTGGTGAAAGTGGACAATCTTGTCTTGTTCCTGATCTTAGTGGGAAAGATTTTAGTTTTTGCCCATTGAATATAATGTTGTCTGTAGGTCTTTCATATATGGTCCTTATTATGTTGAGGAATACTCTCTCTATACCCACTTTGCTAAGTGTTTTTATCATAAATGGGTGCTGTACTTTATCTAATGCTTTTTCCGCATCTATGATATGATTATGTGATTTTTGTCTTTGCTTTTGCGTATGTGATGTATTATGTTTATTGAGTTGTAAGTATTGTACCATCCTTACATTCTTGGAATGAATCCCACTTGGTCATGGTGCATAATCTTTCTCATGTACTGCTTGATGCAGTTTGTCGATATTTTGTAGACGTATTTAGCATCTGTGTTCATCAGTGATATTGGCCTGAAGTTTTCTTTCTTTGTTGTGTCTTTATCTGGTTTTGGGATTAGGATGATGCTGGCTTCATAAAAAGAGTTTGGGAGTCTTCCATCACTTTGGATTTTTTTGGAATAATCTGTGAATGATAGGGGTTAGCTCTTCCTTTAGTGCTCTGTAGAATTCTCCTGTGAAACCATGTGGTCCAGGGCTTTTGTGTGTCAGGAGTTTTTTTTTATTTTTAATTTTATTTTATTGTTGTTCAATTACAGTTGTTTGTATTTTCTGCCCACCTCTCCCCTTACCCCCTCCAAACCCACATCCGTCCCTTGCTTCCACCCTCCCCCTTGGTTTTTTCCATGTGTCCTTTACAGTAGTTCCTAATAACCCTTCTCCACACTGTCCCCTCCACTTCTCCTCTGGCTATTGTTAGATTGTTCTTATTTTCAGTGACTCTGGTTATATTTTGTTTGCTTTTTTCTTTTGTTGATTATGTTCCAGTTAGAGGTGAGATCATATGGTATTTGTCCCTCACCACCTGGCTTATTTCTCCTAGCATAAAGTTCTCCAGTTCTATCCATGCTGTTGCAAAGGGTATAAGTTGTTTGATTACTGCTTCAGTTTCAACCGTCATTGGTCTCTTCAGGCTTTCTGTTTCTTCTTCATTGAGTTTTGGAAGATCGTATTTTTCTAGAAATTTGTCCATTTCTCCTAGGTTTTTAAGTGTCCTGGTATATAGTTCTTTGTAGTAATTTCTTGTATGTAGAAATGCAATCATTTGTATTTCTGTGGTATCAGTTGTAATCTCTCCTCTTTCTTTCTGACTGTGTTTATTTGGGTCCTCTCTCTCTTTTTATTGATGAGTGTGCTTAAAGGTTTGTCGATTTTGCTTAACTTTTCAAAGAACCAGCTCCTGGATTATTGATCCTTTTGATTGTTGTTTTATTCTCTATGTTGTATTCATCTCTTATATTGGGTATTTCCTTCCTTCTACTTACACTGAGTTTTCTTTGTTGTTGTTCTTCTAGTTCTTGTAAGTATACAGTTAGGTTGTTTATTTGAAATGTTTCTATTTTTTTTTTTAGGTAGGCCTATATCACTATGAACTTCCCCCTCACACTGCTTTAACTGTGTCCCATAAATTTTGGGTTGTTGTGAGTTCATTTTTGTTTGTTTCCAGAAATTTTTGTTTCCCTCCTTAATCTTATTCTTGACCCATTCATTGTTTAATAGCATACTATTCAATCTCCTTGACTTTGAATGTTTTGGGTGTTTTTTCCTTGAGGTTGGTTCCTAGTTTTAGTCCCTTGTGGTCAGATAAATTCCTGATATGATTTCAATTTCCTTGAATTTGTTGAGGCTTATTTTGTGTCCTACCATGTGGTCTATATTTGAAAATATTCCATGTGCATTTGGAAAGAATGTGTGTTTTCCTTGTTTGGAATAAAAGATTCTATGTATATCAGTTAAATCATTTGATCTAATGTGTCATTTCATTCCACAATATCCTTGTTGATGTTTTGTTTGGAAGATCTACCCATTGTTGACTGTGGGGTATTAAAATCCCCTACTATAATTGTGTCACTATCCATATCTTTTTTTGAAATACTCCAAGATTTTCTTTATATATTGGCGTGCTTTTATGTTGGGTGCATATATGTTTAAAATGTTTATATCTTCTTGATGAACTCTTCCCTTGAGTATTATGAAGTGTCTTTCTGTGTCTCTTTTTATGGACTTTGTTTTGATGTCTATACTATCTGATATTAAGTATTGCTACCCTGGCTTTTTTTCCTGTTTAGTTGCTTGGAGTATTTTTTCCCAAACCTTTACTTTCAGTCTGTATAGGGTTTCTTTCTCTTGTAAGCAGCATATGTGTGGATCATGTTTTCTTATCCATTCAGCTACCCGATGTGTTTTCATTGGAGCATTTAATCCATTTATATTTAAGGTTTATTACTGATAGGTACTTATTCATTGTCATTTGATTCCCTTTGTACCTGTGTTCCTCTCTCTTTCACTATAGTTCTTCCTCTTTTTAAAGTCCATTAAGCATATCTTGCAGTGCTGGTTTTGGTGGAGGTGTATTCCTTTAGCCTTCTTTTGCCTGGGATGCTCCTTATTTTGCCTTCCATTTTAATTGAGAACCGTGCTGGATAAAGTAGTCTTGGTTGCAGGCCCTTGCTTTTCATTACTTTGAATATTTCTTGCCATTCTCTTCTGGCTTGTAGTGTTCTTGTTGAGAAATCAGCTGCTAGCCTTGTGTGTTACTTTCTGTTTTTCCCGTGTTGCCTTTATGATTAACTCTTTATCTTGGAATTTTTCCATTTTAATTATGATGTGTCTGGGAATGGTCCTCTTTGGGTTCCTCTTCATTGGGACCCTCTTTGCTTCCTGGATTTGTGTTACTTTTTCTCTCATCAAATTAGAGAAGTTTTCCATCATTACCTTTTCAAACAGGTATTCTATCCCTTGTCCCTCTTCTCCTTCTGATATTCCTATTATATGGATATTATTATATTTCATGTTGTCCTGCAGTTACCTTG